>CANXYI010569137.1:0-10557 GCA_948208565.1 Hura crepitans
GTTAACGATGGTCAAAATGTGTCATAAATATTGGTTATGTGATTATAGAAAAGTACACATAAATGTTATTACAATAAGTAAATGTTATAACCATATGTCAAATACCGTAGTCTCTTCAATATAGGCCTAAACTAAATAAAGAGGCATAAAGGCATAATATGATAGATGAACTATACATTCTTACTTAAAACTAGAAGTATATGACATTATGTATAATTAATCTAAGAAATGACATATTATTTAACCAAATTTAATATGAATTAATTAACATATGGCTGGGATTATATGTAATGGATATGCTTAGTTGCAACAGGTTTTCATTATGTGTGTTGCATGTCTGCATGATGTAATTTATATTACATTAAATTCACTATTGAGTTATACTTAACGTATTGGTGTTTCGATGCACAAGTAAAAGCTAGTAAAGTGCTATCTAGCCTTAAGATTTGTAGTGTAGCAATTTTACAACTTGGTTATACTTTCTATGTTCCTTTTTGAGTTTTGATAGTAGAGAGCACTCATGCATGTATAAGGTTAGGGTGCAGTCATGTAAATAGTTAAGGATTATATTTTGTCACATATTGGTCTATAAATGATAAAATAGAGGGGTGATGTATATATGTTGATATATTATTTATGCTCATTGTTTAATGTTATATAGGTCTAAGACCCTTATATATATGTATATGATTGATGGATGTTGAGATGAGTATTTGGGGGACCAAAAGGGTTTAGGAGATGTGAGATGGCTGAAAATGATGATAGAAATGTCTTTTTATAGGTTTAAAATTTTGGTTTTTCACCCAAACAGCCGTTATGCTACCAAAATTTTCTATAAATTATGAAAATCCTAACAAAAATGGTTCTATTAGTTAACTATGGCTATAAGAAATATAATATAAGTAGATGACATAAAGCTACCATAAGGTTAGCAACTGGGGTGTTAGTCAGTGAAAGTTAAATAGAGCATAAAACAGGGTAGAATAATGATGGGTTACTTAATAGAAGGGTAGCATCTCCTATCTGGTCCAATTATAGGTTGAGTAGAGGGTGTTAGAGGGCATGCCTTGAATATCTAAAGAAAATAATGCTAGATAAGCTTAAAGCTAATTCTACCATATGCTTATTTATAGGAAACTTTGGGATACTATTTCCATTATCTTTTTGTGACAAAATGTATTTGTTTTAAAGCATGCAGTCTTTCTAGAGAAAAAGTTTATCATGAAAGACAGTGGAAGCAAAATTGAACTTGATAAAGTTCAAGATCCATAATTGAAGTAGATCAACTGACTGATCCCAGTTCTATTACACATAGTGATGAGATAATAGAAAAACCTATAAAAACACAAGTTCCTAAATTATCTACTAGGGTCAAGACTGTTCCAAAGAGATATGGATTTCTCATTGACTAGGACAAAAAAGTAACCATAGTAGAGGACCATAAGCCCACTAGTTATAAGGAGGTTTTAAATAGTTTAGAATTAGACTCATGGCTTCAAGCCATGACATTCAAAATGGATTCCATGTATGATAACAAGGTAAGGACCTTGGTTGATGCACCTAAAGGGATAAAACTCATTAGGTGTAAATGGGTCTTTAAGGAGAAGATTGACATAGAAGGTAATGTGGTTACCAATAAAGCTCGATCGGTAGCAAAAAGCTATCATCAAAGATAAGGGCTTGACTTTGATGAATCTTTTTCTCTAATTGCAATGCTTAAATCCATTTAGATTTTGCTTGCCATAGCTACTCATCAAGATTATGAGAATTGGAAAATGGATATAAAGACAACTTTCATAGATGGCAATCAAGTCTACAAATTAAAAGTATATGACACAACTTAAAGGTTTTACATCCATAGATAGAAATTAGGTTTACAAGCTTTAAATATCCAATTATGGATTAAAGCATGCTACTAGGAGCTAGAACATTTATTTTGATAAGATAATTAAAGAGTATGGTTTCTCACAAAATATAGATGAACCATGTGTTTACAAAAAGGTCAGTAAGAGTGCAATCATTTTTCTTATGTTGTATGTAGATGACATACTAATAATAGGTAATAATATCTCTATCCTCTAATCAATCAAGATTTGGTTGAGTAAATAATTCCCCATGAATGACCTTGGAGTAGTAACCTATATCTTAGGGGACAAGATCTATAGAGAAAGATCTAAAAGGTTACTTAGCCTTTCATAGTTTACATACATAGATAAAATGCTATGTTATGTATGAGACCTGATGTAGCATTTGCTTTGAGTGTCATGAGCAGATTCTAATCTAATTAAGGAAAGGAACATTGTGTGGATATCAAGAATATCCTTAAGTACTTGAGAAGGAGTAAAGATTTATCCTTGGTTTATAGAGAAGGAGATCTATAGGTTAGCAAGCATACTGATGCTAGCTATTCATTCAATAAGGATGATTGTAAATCTTAATTTCGATATGTATACATTTTGTGTAGAGAAGTACTTTTTTTTGGAAGAGTTTCAAATAGAATACATCTATAGGTTTTGCCACTAAAGTCAAGTACATAGCAGGTTCTATTGTAGTTAAGGAAGCCATTTAGATTTTGAAGTTCATTTCTGAACATAGGAGTGGTTTGAAGCATTGTTGATTAAATACATTTATATTATGATAACAATGGGGCTATTACACAAGCTCGAGAACCATAGTCTCATTAGTAATCTAAACATGTACTTTAATACTACCATCTAATTAGAGAGATCATTACTAGATAGGATGTGAAAATTAAAAAGGTTTTTATAGACTAGAACATAGTTGATCCTCTCACAAAGGCACTATCACAAGGGAAGTTTGATCAATATGTAAATGTAACGGGCATTAAGTACATAGGTGATTGGCTTTAGTGCAAGTGAGACATTGTTAGATGTATGCCCTAGAGCTTATGCAATAAGGTTATATTCATGTGTTTTAACCTTGTAAATTAATGTAAAAGGCATTTTGCTTCATATGATGGTACTTTTATACATTACTTATAGTTGTTTGTAATGTCTTAAACCATGTTATAAAGTCCTTAGTATAAAATAACAGTGCTAGGGAAATCATAAAGTGTTTATGATGTGAGATTATTATTGCATGCAAATGTGATATACCTAAATATCCTTGATCATAATATTAACAAGATAGGACATTGTTAATGCGGATAAATCAACACATGTTATACTTTTTGATTAGATAAAGTAGTATTTCTCACAAGCTGTTAACATAGAAATGGTTGGAGTTAACATGTGGATGCTTCCTTAGGAAGTAAGTACATTCGAGACCTACTTTGAGATCTTCATATTGATACTTAATCTATGACAGTGAAAGTATCTCATTGTATCAATGGTGTAAGTATCCTTAGACTTGAGATCATTAACTATCTTAAATATAAAGTCACATATTTTGACTCTAAAGCCTTTACATCAAATGAGAAGTATACATAATGTGGTACTTAGGTATGGCATGACGTATTTGAAGATAGGGTAGTAATCAACAAAGGATTCACCACTCCAAATTATAGTGGGGAGTTTATCTCACAGTTCTAATGAGTAATCATTATTAAGGAATCTTTGACCAAAGTTAGATGCCATGTATAAAAGGGATTCACAAATAGAATTTTTGGAATAAAGGTGAAATTATCATAATAATATGTCCAGGGCTTAATTAGACATACTTAGTTAAGTTTCAAGTTCACATAAGTCTGTACTCTAAATTGGATGGGATAAGAGATGGTGAAAGGAGTTTATTGCCCTGTAACTGCATATGGAAGGGTTAAGTCAAACCATTAGACTTTCTAGCACTTGGGTAGTCATGCTTCATGGCTAGATGCCTCTCTTGACTTATATACAAGTGATATATCAATTAGTGAATTGAAATTGATTTAACAAGATTGAATTTATACAATCGCATTTAGACTAGGACTTTAATTCACTATATACTACCAAGCTATTTTGGAAACCCATAGGGTCACACATATAAAAGGAGTTTGAAGAAGATTTAATGAGATTTAATATTCTAATGATATGAAATATCATTAGTACATGAATTAAGAAGAAAAAGTAAGCAAATAAGTTTAGGGCCAATTAGAAATGAGATGTGACACCCCTTATTGGATCCCCTAAGAGACCCCATAGGTGATGCAAGCACTTCTAGGTTACTAATACAATTCCTATTACTTCCATTACTTACATCCATTAAACTTACTTTATTTCCAAATACACATTCTATTAGTTTGATATCTTATCAAGGTATAGCCATACAAACATAACACTGTTAGATAATTACGAGTCATTTTCCAAAATCTTAGAAATTTCTACAGCATAACGGCTGTCCGAGTTCTATCCCAAAATTTTAACAAGCCTATTTAACACTTCTATAAATAATTCACAACACCTAGACCTATCTGGTCCCCTATTCTCAGCCTAAGCACACACCAAACTCAGGCCTCAGGCTATAAAAAAAATGCATATATAGAGCCTTAAGCTCACATCAACATCACATATCACAACTGATCATACATTCACTAAAGAGCATATAGAGATACTTTATTTACATCAGCAGGTGGTATTTCCTTAAATACATTACATATCCATAGCTTACATACATGTTCTACCCAATTCCTAGCTAGGTACATAGATATCAAAAATTACTTCAAAATCCTTCACTTATATCCTTTGAACCACTATCATCATGCTTTATGAGGTAGGTTCCCACTATTGTGTACCTGCATACCAAAATAGGTACACTTAGTATATAGGATACTCAACGATGAACTTAAAGCATTTAAATCATGGCATAATATCACTAACATACCTGTGTAGTTTAAGAGATGATTTTACTTCATTATATAATTTAATTATTCACTGGGGTGCCAAATTACTAAAATACCCTTAAGGTATTAATAAGGTCTTAAGCAATATTTTTAACTCAAATAAATTATTTAGAGCAAGTATTAATACTTTTAAAATACATACTTTACAAAACTCACTTTATTTGCAATATATGTGAAAAATGACTAAAATGCCCTTTTTACTAGATTTTTCTAATTTCTCAAGAAAAATTATTTTATTATGCATAAACTTTATCTTTCATAATTATTTTATTTATAACTTAATTTAATTCACTGGCTCGACTAGGAAGAAGGCACTTAAAGACACTAGATCTAGTGTGAAAATAAACTAGTGCAGTAGTCCCTATTATGGACCTACACCGAGTATCGGCATGCGTGCCAAAATGGAAATCAGTCGTATCCTCTCTAGACACAAGTAAATAGTAGTTGTGTGACATAATAGAGATTAGCCCGTAGGCCTCCCTAGCCATAATTAATCATCATCAATAACTAGGTGACATAATAAAGATCAGTCCATAAACCTCTCTAGCCACTGATAAATTCCATTAATAACTGGGTGACATAATAGAGATCAGTCTAGAGATCTCTCTAGCCACCAAAAAAATGACTATTTGAATATCAGACAACTAGCAGTTGTAAACCGATCAACCCATCTAATGGGTGTCTAACTAATGGGCCAAGTAGCCCAATTTTAAGTTCATTTATTGACCAAAAATATTCTTATAATATTTAAGTTTCAAAAATAGATAATTAAAAATTTTATCTGATATTATAATTTTTTCTTCAGACTGGTATAGCCATATTTTGGCTCTACCAGGTAAAATTCCATAAGAAAATTTATATATGCTCTAACTAAAAGTCAAAGTGTCATATGTTTTAATTTGTCATGGCATTAATACTTAAAAAGTTAATATTTTTTGTCTAGTGACATTTTTGGTTTAGGGATAGGTCAACTGGACAGTTATATGTCATTTTGACCACTTTTAAAGTTAGTTTCTAGGATTGTCTTAAATCCAAATTTAATTCAGTTTTCAATGCCTTTGAAGTACAATTCTAGGCACAAAGCCAATTATAACTGGCCCACTTTCTAGGCCAATTACTAGACATAAAGCAAAACATGCAAAGGTCTTAAATCTAGCCACTGAAGGCACAAATAATAATGCACTTACATTACACACTTTAAGCCACTTTTAGTTGCTTATTTCTAGCCTTAGCTATATATTTTAGTCCAAATTCTTTTTAACCATTTCAAGGCACATTTCTAAAGTATATATTATGTCATTAATATGTCATATACTTAGCTAATTCCATTGTCATTTCATGCCAATTTCTAAGCTACAGTAATGTACTTAACTAACACTTTAACAACCTTAAATTACATGCCAACATGCCATGATTAATCTATCGGGTACTTTGGATAAAATTGACTATATTTCATTACTTTCCACATGATATCAATATTCATTCATATCAACATACCATTATCACAAATATATTCATAAGCATTTCATTCTAAGCCAATATTGCCAAGGTATAAAGGAACATTCCTAGAAACCACTCATGATAGGTCACGAGTACAAGCAAAAAACACAATTCATTGTGATTTCTTCTCTCAATTCCCATATTCCTCATCCTAGTATGCCAAACACATTCTAAATATTAATTATAGGCAGCAAATTTCCCATCCAAACAACTATAGATATCAAATTCAACAAGCATGGAAGGCTAACTTTACAAACACTACTCTAAATTTCACTATGTTTACAAGTTAACCAACATCACCAAGAAAGAAGTCAACCTCAAACTTAACATTCCAGCCATCTTAACTCATGTCTAAATAGCCTAGGCACCCTAAGACATGAAGAAAAGGCTTGAAGTCCACTTACCTTTGAAAAAAAGCCTTGAAACCTTTAAGAACCCCAAACTATCTAGCCAACCATGGTAGCTTCTCCCTCCTTCATGGACTCTAAGTAGCCCTCCAATGGCCTCTAGTACCTCATACACACAATCATACATGTCTTACTCATGACCTAGCATCAAATGGCAACTAGAAAGTATAAGGGAAAGTGAAGAATCACTGAAAACTCACTTCAAATACCCTATTCTAGGCTGTTATGAACTAGTCAAATTTTATGAATTTTATCTCCCAAATGACAACTCCTTTCTACCTGATTCTTATTTCTCTTGGTGCCTAACACATGAAAGAATGTTTAGCAACTAGAATCACCTAATTTGGTGGTCAGAGGAGAGAGTTATGGTGGCTTTGGTCACTGGTTAGCGTCAGTAATAAAGGAGAAATGGGAAAGAAGCTCTTTTTATTCATCTAAGTGGAAATCTACTTGCCAAGGCACATTTGGCACTTGGCAATATTGCATGTCCACTTGGCATGAAGTGGCGTCCACCTTGACATGTCAAAGGTGGTCTCAAAAATCCCAAACCATCTTAATTATTTGGCAAACTTTAAAAATTCATAGAAATTCACTCATACCTTAAAAAAATTATACCGTTTATTTTAAAATTCCTATTTTAATCCCCTCTATCTCCTTATAAATTTTTGTACCCAAATTCCATTGAGAAGATAGTTTTCAGGTGGCCTCGATTTGTATGCTAACATTGAAATTTTTATGAATTTGCAAATAACCTCCAATCTCAAAAATTCTTTCACTAGTGGACTCAATTGAATTTTTGAGCTTTAGGGTCCAATATTTTCTAGTTTGTCCAAGCACATCCCGAGTCAGTCTTGGCCCAAAAAACTTTTATTACATAAATGCATTATTTACTACTTAGAATGAATTATTAGTTCTACTAAATTTTTAAATTTTAACTTCTTCATCGACTTAAAGGTCCTTAAAGTTTCATGACTAATGCTAGTGCCTCGATCCATGTGCAAGTGACTCGATAACCTTGGCACACTTCTAGAGCCCTGTGGCACTATCCATGGAGCTTCAGATCATGGGCATTACATGAGAAGTCTAGAAAATTAGGATTTCTGGACTTAAGTCTTGTTAAATTTAAATTTTAATTATTCTTACATCTAATTTTTTTATGGATTTTTAAAAGGTTTAAAAGGCCATAAATTAAGTAATTATTAATCTAAAATAGGGCCTAAAAGTACCACATAAAATTAATAAATATAGGGCTAAAGCATATTTCAGATCAACCCATTAAAAGGCTTATATGAATAAGATAAAAAGGGGCCTAATTAGTGGGTCTATTCTTATCTGACTTAAGGCTGATTCTAAATGACAAAATTTGACTTAAAAATGGTTTATTTAAAGCATAAATAGTCCTTATAGCTACAACCACCATACACACATATTTTATAGCAAAAATTGCCACATAGAACAATTGAAAACACATAATTTCTTCTTCTTCCTTCATCTGTTTGAAAATCCTATTAGCAACTAGATTTTTAAGTTTCTCTCTTATAAGAACTTCTTTTATGGAGTACCTTAGAGGTATTCCTAACTAAGGATAATTATGGTTTGCAACAACCTATTGAGAAGAGCAAAAGAAAAGAGAAGTTACATATTGGAATCACATAAAGAATTTATGGTAAATTCTAATTCTATGATTTCCTCTAATATAAATATTTTTATTTTTCAATTTTTTGATGATCTAACCTTTACTAGTGTTCCATGGATGTTTTACTTCAACTGTGCATAAGTCTATAGAAACTAACAACTGGTACACTAGATGCCAGTCTTTTTTAATGTGGTCTAAATTACCCTCTTTGCCTAGATCTCTGTGTTTGTGATGGCCTCTATGATGATTGAGTAGCTAGATTTTCTTTTAGTCTCTTACTCATTTTTGAAGCTAAGCTAGTCTATCCTATAATAAATGATCTTGTTTTCTATAAATTCTCCCTCTATTCTTTCAATATATCCTCTACCACATATGCCACTATGACTAGCTTGACAAAGTCATTAATCTTATTCACTACTATTTGTAGTCTAATCTCTATGTCAAGGCCTTTTACAAACCTCTTGCATCTATCTTCCTTAGTAAGGATTATCTCCTTTGCATACCAGCTTAATTTAGAGAATACTTTCTTATTTTCTATAATTAATTGCCCTTTTTGTTTCACATTGAGAAATTTTTGATAAGTCTTTATGATATATATCTTCTCTTCTAACTACCAAGTCATAGTTGTAGTAGCTTTACATTCCAGAACTATTTGGCACCAAACACATGCCTCTACCTATAATAGCGATGTAGCATAAAGTACACTATTCTTGAGTGCATTTTAGTTTCTACAAAATTTTCTCTATTCTCTCTAGCTAGTATTCTACCTTAGCTACATCACCTATGTCTCCTCCCTCAAAATCAATGGCTCCTATCTTTTTAATTCATTGAAGGTAAGTTTTTTTAAGTGCCTATAGTGGTTGTTGTTGTTGTACTAGTGGTTGTGGCACTGGAGGTGGTTGTTGTGGAACAAGTATTGCAATAATCTACCTCAATAAGTCTACCATTTGCTACATCCATGGTGGTGGTGCTTGTGTTTATGCTAGCTAGGCAAATGCAGATTGTGCTACATCACTGTGCACTGAAGCTTATGTATATGTTTGTTTATTAACTATTGTTAGGGCATGACTTTGTACATCCTCTTTTTCACTAACTAGCAACCTTGATTCACTCATCCTTAATCTATATCAAGAGACAAACATCAGCTTCAAGTAGTATATGTCATGCGATATATATATATATGTTAACCTTATAGCACTCATTTGCAGACTAATGCACCTAGAAACAACTAAAACTAGGCTTTGATACCACTATATATAACACCCCTCCCTCGACACATTAGGTGGATCTGAATGAGGGATGCTATATTATGACACCTCCTACTTAAACAACTACTAGTCCGAATAATAGATGACAAAAAAAACCAACTTATATCAACTTATAACCATATTACCATTATCTCATTAAAACCCTTTATAGAAAGTTACGCATATCATTATGCTGTAACTATTTCAACAAAATTTTGGTAGCATAATAGCTGTACATAAAAATATCCCAAAATAGAAACCCATAGAAAAGATCACTTCTATATCATCTCAATCATCCACTAATAACTTGGACCTTTCCACTCTTTATTTCAACTCAATCTCCTAAGTAGCTACATTATATCTTACAATTTCAAACACACACATTCATATCATAAAGACATAACCTATATAATATGTTTACATCCCAATATACATTTGTATAATACACATCATGATATTTCCTAATATGCTTACATATGAGTGATAACTACTTATAATATTACATCACACTATCAAAACCAAAATATACCAAAAACACCTATGAAAATCTCCATTGCACTATGCTATTGTTATCGAGGCTATCTAAGGTTAACTATCTATTACCTATGCATAAAAAATGTGATACACTAAGCATAAAGATTGGTGGTGTATTCAATAAAATATGCTTACGCACATATGCACACAAATGCACATTAAGCATGCAATGTCATGTAGTCATGACATATTAGTTGCACACACATTATGATGTTCATTGTTTACTTATATATGCTTGTCACATTACCTTATTCGAACCATAACATATGTCTATTCATTTTAAGTATATTAAGTCCTTTATTCATTTTATAATGCACACAATTTTAGTTTCTTAGTTAACCAATTGATTAGCCTATATCTGATAGACATGAATCCCAACACTGGAAATGGGGAACA
>CANXYI010569142.1:0-12351 GCA_948208565.1 Hura crepitans
GAGGGGCTATAACCTGTTCAGGGGTTAATAATAAATGTATTAGGAGGTAAGAACAACTGGCAAGATATGGGAATGAGTAAACTTATATGAACATAATGGTCTACAAATATGTACATTCAGGGAATAAAGAAATCACTTGTAGGGATTTTGAATGATTAGATGTAGATATAGGTAATCAAACATTGTAAAGGCATAGAAAAGTAAAGGAACTTACAATGGGGAAAAATGATAGGGTTAATGGCTTATACTCAGATATTCATTAGATAAATCCAAAGAATAGAGGTAGATTGGAGAAAGTAAATGAATATATGGCAAAATTATGAGAATGAGTTTTATGAGAATTTAGAAACAATAGTTATGAGAAATGAATTTGGTACACGGAAAAATTTAAAATGCTAGAGAAATAACTGGTAGTGAACTCCTTAAGGACCCTTAGCTTATGTGAGAAATAAACTGGGGTAGAGTTTATGAATAAGTGAGTAGGGACTTAGGACTGATAATGAGAAGGGTTAGATATCACAGATGAGAATGAATTAGTGTAACTTGTGTGCTTGCATGTGAAATAATGATAAAAGTACATGGTACATTTGGTTAAATTCACCAGTGAGTGCATACTCAGCGTATCGGGTTTTCGATATGTAGGTGGTTGATGCATGAAGGCTTAAAGCAGACAACCAGTGGTGCAAACGATGACTTTCCAGGTATGCCATTATATGCATAGACAATATATTAAGTGATCTAGAGGCACTCGTACATATGATTGTGGGTAATTGGAAAATAACAGAAGGGTAATAGTAGTGTTGTTAAGATAGTAATTATAGACAATGGTAATATAATTGAACCAGTACCTGTAAACAAAAATGTTGGTTAAGTATTTGACTACAGGATTAGGCATAAAGAAGTCATATGCCTGGTAAGGTTAATTCGAATCATAAGAACTGGTAATAGAAATTTCTAGACTAGAAAGTGCATACATGAGGCAGAGGTTAAATAAATGACCCCTAGGGAAATCCAAGGATGGGTGACCTCATGGGAAGTGACATGCCTTGCCTGTTTTCATAGAGAATGGGCAGGGGGTGTTACAGTCTTAGCCTTGGTGAGCTCTTCTCTGACCATAGCTCGGATTCCCTTTATCTTTAAAGTCACAACTTCTTAGACAAGTACTCTGATGCTCTACATGTCTTTGCCACTTATTGCCATCTTAGAATGGGCTCTTTTAGGTAGGGGTAAAATTTGTTTCCTTGAAGAGTCTGAGTAAAAGGTGATCTTCAATAGCTGTACAAACAAATAATTCATATGATGCATGGTTTTTATTTCTACAAGATGTATGATGACATATGATCCAAGCATTATGATACATAAATCATGGATGCATGTTGTATATGTTTCTAGGTGTATGCTACGTATGCCTAATTAATGGTGGTGATTGCATTTATGCATGATAATACAAAGGGCTAATATGATGCATGATGTGCCTAGGCCTAGGTAATGTACATGATAATGTATGTGTGTGCATGATAGGCCATTGATATTTATAATGTTCCTTAAATGAGGATGCATGAGTTAAATGTGATTGACTTCTGCATGATGGATATGAATACATGATGTTCCTATACTAGGTTAATGCATGGATAGTTACAAGATAATGCATTTTATACTAGGTAAGATGATGCAAGAAGTGAACTATTTCAAATGTCATGTGTTATGTATGTATGTGATACCATAGGAGATTAGTAAGATGTATGTTAATGTATGATGCACATATGCCTAGATGAGAATGCCAAGTGATCTTTATGATGCATGCATGATTGATGAGATTATAAGAATTTAATGATGGAATGTAATGCACCTATATTTAGAATGATCCTAATGAAGTATGCCATTTATGCCTGATTAAGGTATGAATGAACTTATCAGAGTCTATATGATAGATGATGCATACTAATGCACGGTAAAATGATATAGGATATGCATGAAAGTCCAACAAAATATGATGCCTAATTCTAAGTATAAGAATGGGATATAATTACTACATGGATGTATAATGTTACTATACATGGACAAGTATGATGCATGACTAATACTATAAGATACATGTTATTTATATGTTACAACAATGACAATATGGGTGAAAGTAATGAATAAGGATGATGCATGTTAGTGTACACAAAGACAAACACAAGTAATAAGCCTTCAAACCATATTACTTTCACACCTGTGGTCTAAGTAATCTTTCCTAGGTGGCTTACCTAAGTATTAATGAGTGGATACATAAGTTTGACCATGGGCCAAATTAGGCCCAATAACCTCTCATATTGAAAGCGCATACAAAAACAATGGCTTATAATAGGCCCATTTTGGAGAAAGGCATAACAGGCTTGATCCCACATCAAACGAGGTTAAATTAATAGGCCTACAACACATTCATAATGCAATTACATACACTTAAGGTCATACAACTTAGAGGAAGTTACTAAGGTTAACTATATAGACTTTATGGTTTGGTCAGAAAAGCTTCAGGCTCCCATAAGTAAAGACCCCTCTTCTTCTTAACGGTTTTCCCAATCAAGGGTAAAGTGATCGATTAGTTCATCTTTTGATATACCCACAAGTACAAAGCTTGTAATTGATTATTTCCCACTTTTCGAATTTGTACAACCTAACTTGCACAACTTAAATAACCAAGTTAGAACAACAAGAAAAGGTCCGTAAGGATTTGATAACAACGTAAAGTCATAAAATAATAGTGAACATAAAAAAACATATGACTAGTCATGATTATGAACATAACATGCATGATTAGCCATTGTTAACATTATTAGCAGTTAATAAAATAATCTATAATTCAAATAACATAAACATTGTTAATCAAAAATAAATCCGTATGAACTATATAAAACAAGTTACACTAAATAGTTAGTCTATATAGACCTAAATCTTCATGAAAAGAGGTTTGTGCGAACTAGTCGTCAATTCTGGAATGAAAGTGTTATTACAATTATTCTATAAATGATTGCAACATGTAAAAAATAATATATAAATGTTAACCTACTCCTATAATTGACAGGGGGATTATAATGAATCGCCTCACATGTTAATTAATCATTAAAGATCATCGATTAATTAATTAAAGCAATGCAATAATAAGATGGTGGCCTCAAAACTTACCTTGTGATTCAACTCTAAGCAACGAGACAAAGATTGAGTTTAAGAAAGAATAATGAATTTATGTGAGATTTAAGACTTTAGAATGGCTTTCATGACAAAATTTTCTTAGGTGAATTCAATATATCCAATTAGGTTCATAAAAAAGGTATTTAGAGGGCTCTAGTGAGGTATACTCATTTAGCTGAAGGGGAAGTCTCACCAAAATAGGAATCACTATCTAAATAGGAATATTAGAATTCTAAAAGCTTTTTGGACTCAGGTCTGTGTGGACCATCATTTAGGGATGAAGATTTGTGCAGACCACCATTTCAGGATGAGGTTCGTGCGGACCATAGGTTTGGAGGTCTAGACAGACCATGAGCCATAAGCTTCATTCCTCTGGGCTAGCTATTTGTTAGTCCATATTGATTGTAGGCTAATACGCCCATGTGAACCATCCTATTAGTCCCAATGAACCAGGGTTCTAAATCCTTCGGCTTCTTGCTTAAGCTTATCTCTAGCTATCATTATAGGGCTAAAAATTTAGGTACTTACAATACAGTTAGAAGAACTTTTAGACAAGGTTTTAATACACCCCAGTGTGTTACTATAGGGCGCACCCATTCTTTTTGTGGAGAAAAAAGATGAGAAATGAGACTGTCTATGGATTATAGGGAGTTGAACAAGCTAATATTAAAGAATAAGTACCCTCTCTCTAGGATTGATGACTTGTTTGATCAACTTAAAAGAACAAGTGTCTTTTCTAAGAGTGTTACCAATTGAGAGTAAAGGATGCTAATGTATACAAGATAGCTTTCAGAATGAGATATGGGCATTATGAATTTTTAGTGATGCCATTTAGATTAACCAATGCACTAGCTACTTTCATAGACCTTATGAACTGAGTCTTCTACCCTTACTTAGAATCGTTTATAATGGTTGTCATTGATGATATCTTGGTGCATTCCAAGAATAGAGAGGAGCACGATAAGCATTTGAGAATGGTGTTGCAAACTTTGAGGGACAAATAACTATATGCTAAGTTCAGCAAGTGTGATATCTGGCTTGATGAAGTGGCTTTTCTAGGTCACATAGTATTAACTAATGGTGTAAAAGTTTATCCCAAAAAGATTAAGGCAGTCATGGAACAAAAACACCTAAGAATGTAACAGAAATCAAAAGCTTATTAGGGTTGGTGGGTTACTACAGAAGCTTTATGAAAGATTTTCAATTACATAATCTCTATTAACTAAGTTGCTTAAGAAGAATGCTAAGTTTGAATAAAATGACTAGTGTTAGGAAAGCTTTGAGAAGCTTAAAGCTACATGACTCAAGCTCTAGTACTCACATAACCGGTATCTGGGAAGGATTTTGGGATATATAGGGATGCCTCACATAATGGCCTTAGATGTGTACTATTGCAAAAGGGTAATACTTATAAGTAGCTTAAACCTTATAAAATGAATTATTTTACTCTTAATTTGGAGTTTGTAGCCATTATGTTTGCTTTAAAGATTTGGAGACATTATCATTATGGAGAGAAATGTTTCATACATAAATCATAAAAATCTTAATAACAAAACGAACTCAACTTAAGGCAAAGAAGATGGATGGAGTTGGTTAAAGATTATGACTGCGTGATTGACTACCATCCTAAAAAAGCAAATGTAGTAGCTGATGACTTGATTAGAAAATCATCGTTAGGTATAACTCTTATGTGAATTCTTATTCTTGTAAGTTTTAATGCTTTATAACAATCACATGCAAGTGCAATGTTTCTTTCATGTATAGCATTTAGGGATAAGAATGTTCGTTTAAAGTTGGCTCAAAATAGAGCTATTGTAGCTGAGTTAAGGGTGAAAAATAGAGCTATTGTAGCTGAGTTAAGGGTGAAAAATAGAGCTATTATAGCTAAGTTAAGGGTGAAGCCAATCTATTTCAACAAGTGAAGAAAGTTCAAAAGGAGGATAAGAAGTTGATAAGCATAGTAAGGCTATCATAGGTTACTGTTCATCAAGAAGTGAAGGAAGTTCAAGAGGAGGATAAGAAGTTGATAAGCATAGTAAGGCTATGATAGGTTACTATTCATCTTTCTCTCTCTTCAAGCTCCTTTTATACTCCAATTAAAATAGTTATTATTGTGTCACATGACTCATCCAAGAATCCTCTTAGTCATACTTAAAATTAACCCCACATAATAAATATTAAGTGTGGTTATCAAGCTTAGGCCATCATTATGTTGGTGGTCATTTTATAGGTCAAATAGTGCGAATCATAAACAAGTTAATGACGAATCAAATTGAGTTTGAGTCAATTTTTTTTCAATTAAACATATCAGATTTGTAAATTAGATTAATTTTTGTTACCTCTATCCATGATCCAACTTAAAAATTGCTCCATTCAATTTGTTCGTTGAGTATATAATAGTATGTAATATTTCACTTTGTTATGGTAGTTTTATAATCTTTTAAATTTATTAAAAAATATTGTATGAATTAAAAAACTTAAGAAAAATTAGGATGAAGCATCTTTTTTTCCATTTGAATTTAGTAAAATTTGAAATTAAAAATTATTATTTTTCCTTTATTAACAATTTATGTAGATGTTTTTAAAAAAATAATCATATATCACTGTATTATACAAATTGCATCAAAATACAACATTTCAACTTTATATCAAAATTAAAAAAGTTTATGGTATGACTTATGAAAAAATGAAAAAAATAATATTTATATGACTTAAATTTAATTTTTATTTGACAAATGATATGAAATTTATGAAATTTACGCGAAATAAAGATTTTTCTCAGCAGAAGATTTTTTTTAACCAAAATGAAGATACAAAATTTATTCCTTCGTCATAATTTAAAATTAATAGGTACATATGTCAATATTAAAATAAATTCATTTTTGAAAAATTATGAAAACAAAAATCATTTGTGAAGGAAACAAAAAAGAAAAAAAACTATTTAAAGACTTATTAATAAACGCAAATGTCAAAATATTAATTAGCTTTTGATTACTTTGACTTGTTTTAATATGTTGGAAAATGTTGAAATTTAAAATTGTGAATGGAGAGTGTAATAGACTTTTTATATCATATGAAATGTCTATTCTATCATGAAAATTTTGAATGGATTAATTTAGACAAATAACAGCACTCTAATACATATTAGACCCAGTAGAGCGAATAAGTGAATTTTAATACTTAAATGTAAGCTTGAATAATATTACTATGATTGTAATCAATCCAATCAAAATGAGTTTCCCACCTTTCACATTTATCCTTGCAAATAAGAGATTTTGTTAGCTTTTCCATCTTATTTAACAAAAAAATGCTTAATCATTTTTTTTCGTAGTATATATTTTAGATAAATTTTAAACAACAAAATTTCAAACTATGAAAAGAAAAATAAATTGGTGTAAATTAGAAAACTTTATTTATATCTATGATTTAAAATTATAAAATACATTTATTTTTTTACTACTATAAAATTTAAAATGAAAATATAAACTAAAAAATAAATAAATAAGAATATATTTCCTCCACCCACCACCAAAACATTTTTTTTTTAAAATTCCAATTGAAACTCTTTAGAAGATTAAAAATGTTCTCTTATATATGAGCCTCGCTTTCATGTTTTAACCAAACAACGAGAACAACAGAAAATTTCCTATGTATCTTGCAAAACTGAACTGTTAACATGCAACCAAACCGAGAGGCGTAAAGACAGCAGGGCTGAAATAGGCTAGCTATCTAAAAATTGCAAAATTTTCTATACAGACAAATATGTTTTTGTGTGCCTAATAACTAGTTTAGCTTATATGGAATTGGCATGCCAAGAGAGAATCAGCCAAAGTCGTAACAGGCTAAGAAGCCATCACAATCCTAGATGCCGCATTTGAATAATATGTGCTCCTTTTCAACCAATGTCATATCTCCAATAACAGAGACCTTCTTTCGGTTGTTCCTTGTTCATTATCAATTCTTTGAACTCTAGGAACTATTGCCCTATTCAGGTATATAATCTTGTCAGCACCTACCACAATCATTTTTCGAACACCGTTTTCGTAAGCCAGCTCTTTATGCATGTGACCAAAGATAACCAGTGGGATATTCAGGTTGGTAGTTTCTATTAGGCGGACAATGGTTTATGCTAGATTTGCGATCGAAAATGAGAGTTTGTAACTGTAACTTCTCTAATTCTTGAGCTAAAACAACTGTACAAAGTATTTATACAAAGATCTCACGTGAACTACATGTGAGGAAAAGTCCAGCTAACCAAAAAGGAAAAGTGCCAAAATGTATCTGTTTAACAAAAATACTAACAGCTATTTTAACCTCTTAACTACCGCCTAATTAAAAAAATAAATAAATAATTTACAGCTTTATTTTCTTTGGCACCCCTTCAAGTTGGACTTTGGTGGTAGTCAGCCAAAGACAACTTAGAATGTAACTTTAAAAACATAGGATGGTTGAGCACTTTGGTAAAAATATCTGCTATTCGTAAATAAGAAGAAACGTGTTGAGCACAAACGAAACCATCCTTTAGCTTGCGGCGAACAAGGTGACAATCGATCTCCAAAAGTTTTGTCCTCTCGTGAAAGATTGGATTGGAAGCTATATGAATGGCCGCATTGTTGTTGCACCAAAGAGGAATTGGCAATGGAGTTGTGATTCAAAAATCCTACAATAAGGAATTCACAAATAGTAGCAGCCATAGAACAATATTCAACTTCTGCTGTAGAACGAGAAAAAGTTGTTCGTTTCTTAGTCTTCCATGAAATCAAGTAGGAACCAAGATAAATGCAAAAGCCTATCAAAGATCTTCAAGAATTGGGGTAAGAGGCCTAATTTGAATCACAAAGGGCTTTCGATTTCAAAGAATTATTTGCTGGAAAAAATAGGCCAAGAGAAGGATTCCCTTTTTCAAAAAATGGAGAGCACATGTCCAATGAGATTCATGAGGATTTTGAATAAATTGACTTAATTGTTGAACCGAGTAAGAAATATTAGTCTTAGTAAGTTCCAAGTAGGGTAAACGACCAACTAACCTTCTAAAAGCTCAAGGATCTGAAAAGAATTCATCAGCAGTAGTACTTATTCTGTAATGCTCGATAGTCAAAGTCTTATAAATAGTATCGAGTGGGCCTAAATGATGTTCCTCGTGGTGTGGGTTGTCATTTCAAGTCCGATGAGCGGCATATTAGTCATAAAACTTTGATAGGCCTGAAAATAGGGAAAACGGATGAATTAAAAATTTTAGTAGAACTAATAATTCAAATAAGGTCATAAACTACTATTTATGGAGATAAAATGACGTCGGGCCGGGACTGTCCTAGGATTGTGCTTGGATAGTCTCGAAAATATCATACCCTATAGTGGTAGATACTACTGTCCAAACCCCTAGGTTGGATCAAATACTGGTTATATCTGAGTTTCCTAATGTGTTTCCTAAGGAACTGCTAGGTTTGCCACCACATCGAGAGTTGGAGTTCGAAATTGAGATGTACTCGAGTGTGAACCCAGTCTTAATCACTTCGTATAGGAGGGCACCAGTGGAGTTGAGAGAGTTAAAGGCACAGTTGTAAGAATTATTAGATAAAGGCTTCATTAGGCCTAGTGTGTCTTCGTGGGGAGTTCTAGTGTTATTTGTGAAGAAGAAGGATGGATCCCTCAGATTATGCATCGATTATAGGCAATTGAATCGGGTGACAGTCAATAATAAGTACCCGTTGCCTAGGATCGATGATCTCTTTGATTAGCTGAGAGGTGCCAGTGTCTTCTCCAAGATTGACTTGAGATCAGGGTATCATTAGCTACATATTAAAGAGAGTGACATTCCAAAGACTACATTCAGAACTAGATATGGGCATTATGAATTCTTAGTGATGCCATTTGGGCTCACTAATGCCCCTGCTGCATTCATGGACTTGATGAATAGGGTGTTTAAGCAGTACTTGGATTAGTTTGTGGTAGTGTTTATTGATGATATTTAGTGTATTTGAGAACTCGAAAGGAGCATGAATAACACATCTGGATTGTGTTATAGACACTGCAAGAGAAGCAGCTATATGCCAAGTTGAGTAAATGTGAATTTTGGCTAGAAGAAGTGGCATTCTTAGGCCACATTGCCTCAATCGAAAGTATCAGGGTAGATCCGAGCAAGGTGAAAGCAATGTTGGAGTGGAACCCACCTAGAAATGTGACTGAAATCTGAAGTTTCCTAGGACTAGCAGGGTACTATAGGAGGTTTATAAAGGGATTCTCGATGATTGCAACTCTACTAACGAGGTTAATCAGAAAGGATGTAAAATTTGAGTGGGATGACAAGTGTCAGGCCAATTTTGACAAGTTAAAGTGGATGCTAATAGAAGCTCCTATCCTGACACAACCTGAATAGGGTAAGGAGTTTGTGATTTACAGTAATGCATCACACAACGGACTTGGTTGTGTTTTGATGCAAGAAGGGAAGGTGATTACATATGCTTCTAGATAGCTGAAGACACATGAAAGGAACTATCCAATGCATGATTTAGAGTTGGCAGCCATTGTTTTTGCATTGAAGGTGTGGAGATATTATTTATATAGGGAACGATGTTACATCTACACTGATCACAAGAGTTTAAAGTCCTTGCCTACGTAGAAGGAGCTAAATTTGAGACAATAGCGATGGATGGAGTTGATCAAGGACTATGACTGCTTGATCGACTATCATCCAGGAAAGGTGAATGTAGTTGCAGATGCATTGAGCTAGAAGATGATAGCTGTACTAAGATCGATGCATGCAAAAGTGGAATACACACCAAAAGGTGCAGTATTGACTAAGTTACAAGTCAAGGTGGACTTTAGACAGATAGTGCAAGAAGCACAGATGAAAGATGCTTATTTGGTGTAGATGGCAGATAAAATTAAAGAGGGAAAGGCTATAGGTTTTGAATTGGCAAAGGATGGAAGCCCATATTATCAAGGTAGGCTGTGTGTACCTGATATTGATGACTTGAGGTTGTAGATTTTAAACGAAGCTCATGAGGCTCTATATTCGATGCACCCAGGTAGCACGAAGATGTACTTTAGTTAAAGCCTCACTACTGGTGGCCTGGGATGAAACAGGAAGTCACGGAGTACGTGACTAGATGCTTGACATGTCAGCAAGTGAAAGCGGAGCACCAGGTTCCTTATGGATTGCTACATCCTATTGCAATCCCAAAATGGAAATGGGAGAAGATCACCATAGACTTTGTTATAGGGTTGCTAATGACAAGGAATAGATGTGATGCTATATGGGTGATTGTGGATAGGCTGACAAAGATAGCTCATTTCATACCTATGCGGATGGACTACTCGTTGGAGAAATTGGCTAAGTTATACATTGACAAGATCGTGAGATTGCATAGAGTGCCTGCAGAGATTATATTAGATTAGGACCCGAGATTCACATCTCGATTCTAAAAGAAGTTACAAAAAGCCTTAGGTACTCGACTGACGTATAGTACCGCATTCCACCCTCAGACAGATGGTCAATCTGAGCGAGTCATTCAAGTATTAGAAGACATGTTGTGGAGCTATGCAATTAAATTCAAAGGCAATTGGGATCAGTATTTGGCCTTGGCAGAGTTCGCCTACAATAATAGTCATTAGGCTAGCTTGGGCATGGCGCCATATGAAGCATTATATGGTTGCTGATGCAAGACACCACTTTGTTGGAGTGAAGTGGGTGAAAGCGAGATTGTTGGGTCAGATTTAGTACGAGATGTTGAGGAAAAGGTCAAAGTGATCAGAGAAAGATTAAAAGCGGCCACAGATAGGCAGAAGTCGTATGCTGACCTGAAAAGGAGGGACAAAGAATATGAAGTGGGAGATCGGGTATTTTTAAAGGTGTTACCATGGAAGAAGATCCTATGATTTGGCAAGAAAGGCAAGCTTAGTCCCAGATTCATCGGGTCGTATGAGATTACAGAGAGAGTGGGCCCGTTGGCTTACAGACTTGCCTTGCCCCCAGAGTTGCAATAGATACATGACGTCTTTCATGTATCTATGCTTAGGCGATACAAATCAGACCCAACCCATGTCATAGCTGCTCAGGAGATACAGGTGCAACCTGATTTTACATACGAGGAAGAACTGGTGCAGATTCTAGCCAAAGTGGTGAAGCAATTGAGGAACAAAATGATTCTATTGGTGAAGGTACTTTGGAGACACCACAGCTTGATAGAGGCAACTTGGGAGAGTGAGGAGCAGATGTGGAGGCCGTATCCTCACCTCTTTACTTTAGGTAATTTCACAGACAAAATTTCATAAGAAGGGAAGAATTGTAACGCCCGACAGTCAAAGTCTTATGAATAGTACCGGGTTAGCTCGAATGATGTTCCCCGTGGTACGGGTCATCATTTCAAGTCCGATAACTGGCATATTGGTCATAGAACTTTGATAGGCCTAAAAATAGGTAAAACGAATGAATTAAAAATTTTAACAAAACCAATAATTCAAATTAGGTTATAAACTACTATTTATGGAGATAAAATGAGGTCGGGCCGAGATTGTCCTAAGAATGTGCCTGGATGGTCTTGAAAATATCATATCCCGAACCTCAAAAATTCCACTAAGTATGATGGAGGAAGAATTAGAATTTTCTGAGGTCAACTGATATTTTTTCTGAATATTTTATTCTATCAATGAATAGTGCAAAAAGTTAATAGTTGACTTTTGACATGAAATTTTACATGAACCTTAGTCCCTTTAATCAAGAAATTTTAAAATTGAAATGGGAATTTTCTGAGACCTATAGAATATTTTATGAATTTTTGGGTAAAAAGGTAACATATTGTGTGCATAAAGTAATTGGGCCCCATTTGGCCTAATTTAATGGATCAAGCCCAACCCATAAGACTTATTTAACACCTGGTTGTAGCCCACACTTAGGAGAAACTCCATCTTCCTCACCAACCCCTTGTGGCCGACACCATTAATGGCCATTCTCCATTTTTTTCATGCTTTCACTCTCCAACTCACCACCCACTTTCATTAAAAATATAGATAAATAAAACCTCCATCAAGTTTAGGCACTAATTCAATCAAAAAGATTAAAGGAAGAAGGCTAAAAGTGAGAGAAATCACACTTGGTTGAATAGTGCTCAAGTAAGGTAAATTAGCTTGAATTCTATTTTTTATTTTTGGTATAGGTAGTATAAGTGATTCTAAGTG
>CANXYI010569185.1:0-16923 GCA_948208565.1 Hura crepitans
TTCCTAAGGGATCCAGTAAGGGGTGTCACATTTGGTGGTATTAGAGCCTAGGTTTAATGTTCCTCGATAAAGTACATGGATATCAAATGTTTAAGTTTCCAATTACTCTAATATGTTATATTGTCCAAGGCTGATAAGTTATTCTTTTGCAGTAAGCACATAGATGATTAGGCACTTGAAGGAGGGCTTGAAAAGGTGGCTAGTTTTGCACCAATTACAATTCAAGGGGTAGGCAATGCATTTGTACCTGAACCCAGTGATGGTGCGTAGTAGCCCCAGCCACCAGGGCCCAGTCAATAGTAGGTTGAAGCATCACTTGCCTTACTACAACAGATAGTAAATTTGCTATGACATACTTTCACTATTGCAGCTGCTCCACTTCCACCTCCTTTGGTACCATTACCACCTCTACCACTAGCTCCCCCTACAGAAGTCTCCTTTAGAGAAGTTAAGGAAGATGGGGGCTATTTATTTTCTAGGGAGGAGAAAGGATGATATTGCCAGAGCACAGAACCTTTAGAGTTTTGGAGTAGTTAAATTGTACTATGGCTGAAAATCTACAGTGTGATATTTATCTTCTACATGAGGAAGCTAACAATTAGTGGAATATTACTAAGAGAAGAAAGACACCAGCAGAGTTGACCTGGGAATTTTTCTTGAAAGAGTTCAGGAAGAGATACATACCCAACTCTTATAAGTATAAAAGGAGACATGAATTCCTAGATCTAAAGCAAGGAATGAGAATAGTGTCAGAATATGAAAAGGATTTTACTAAACTCCTGAAGTATGCTGAAGAGTTTATTCCTAATGAGCAGAAGAAATGCAAGAGATTTTTAGCAGGATTGAATGTGGAGCTGAGGATGTAGATGTCCAGTATTAGAGAGAGGAATTTTGTTATATTAGTATTAGCAACATATGATATGGAAGAAATGATACAAGAAAAGAGGGACCTCTTTCATAGAAAGAGGCAATTTACGGTGGGACAATCTAGTGCAGTATTAGGAGATGGAAAGAAGATGAGAGAGGGTTAGTTATAGGCACAGTCTCAGACTAGGTCTCAATATCAGTTAGGATACCAGGGGTCAAGATAAGCATAGACCTAGAGATTAGAACAAGCTTTAACTATTAGACCTCGATTGCCTTCTCGGGTTAGTAGTACTTCGAGTACAAGAGGCAACAGAAATGGACCTCCCACATATGCCACTTGTTAGAGAAAGCACTAGGGCCAGTGTAGAGCAGATCAATGTGGGGAATGTTTTCAGTGTGGTTTTAGAGATCATTACAAAAAAGATTGTCCTCAGAGACCAGCAAAGGGTAATTAGACTCAGACTCTTAATATTGCACCACAAAATAGAGGACAGAGGCATAACAGGGGGTGAGTAGCCTAATGCCAACTAAGGTACTAGATCAAAAGCTCGTGCTTTAGTGAGGTAGTATGCAGTGAGAGCGACGGAGGAGGCCGCAGCACCAGATGTGATTACTGGTACATTTTATTTATTTAATGTTCTAGTTTTAGCTTTAATTGTTCCCGATTCCACACATTCATATGTATGCACTGAACAAGCATAGAATAGGGGACTAGAACCTGAGAATATTAATATTGATATTAGAGTTAGCAATCTTATAGGACAAAGCATTACTATAAATAGGATATATAGACAATATCCACTAGTGATTTAGGGATACAGTTTCTCAGCTGACTTGATTAATTTGCTTTTTAATGAATTTGATGTGATATTAGGAATGGACTGGTTGACTAAACATCAGGCTATCATTGACTATAGACATAAGAAATTGACCCTCTAAACTATATAGTGACTACCAGTAAGAGTGGACATTGAGAGACATCTATTGAATAATCTTATTTTTGCTATTAAGGCATAAAAACTCCTTTAGAAAGGCTATGAAGCATACTTGGCCTATATTGTTAACATGAATGTTTCCAACTCTGAGCTTGAGAACATTCCTGTTTTATCTAAATTCCCTAATGTCTTTCCTGAAGAGTTACCAAGTTTACCACCTCAGAGAGAGCTTGATTTTGAGACTGAGGTATATCCTAGTACAGCTTTAATATCTATTGCTCCTTATAGAATGGCACCTGTTGAGTTGAAGGAACTGAAGGTTTAGTTGCAAGAATTTTTAGATAAAGGTTTTATCTAACCTAGTGTATCACTTTGGGGAGCACCTATGCTGTTTGTAAAAAAGAAAGATGAGTTGCTCAGGTTATGCATTAATTATAGGCAATTGAATAGAATGACTGTAAAGAATAAGTATCCTTTGCCCAGAATAGATGACCTCTTTGATTAGTTGAGAGGAGCATGTGTATTTTCTAAGATTATTTGAGATTCAAATACCATTAGCTAAGGATTAGGGAAGTTGACATACCTAAAACTACTTTCAGAACCCGATACGGGCATTATGAGTTTTTTGTGATGCTATTTGGGCTCACCAATGCTCCAACAACTTTCATGGATTTCATGAACAGAGTTTTCTAGACTTATCTAGATCAGTTTGTAGTGGTATTCATAAATGATATCCTGGTGTATTCTAAAAGCCAAGAAAAGCATGAACATCATCTTCAGGTGGTGTTGCAGACCCTAAGAGAGAAATAATTGTATGCCAAACTCAATAAGTGTGTGTTTTAGCTAGAAGAAGTTACTTTTCAAGGCTACATAGTTTCAGTAGAGGGAATCAGAGTTAATCTTGGTAAAGTGAAAGCAGTGCTAGAATGGGAACCACCTAGGAATGTCATGGAGGTGAGAAGTTCTCTGGGATTAGCTAGGTACTACAGGAGATTTGTAAAAGGATTCTCCATCATTGCCACTCCTTTTACTAGACTAATTAGAAAGAATGAATAGTTCATATGGGATGATCAATGTCAAGCCAATTTTGATAAGCTAAAATAGATGTTGATAAAGGCTCCTATCCTAATTAAGCCTAAATAGGGTAGGGATTTTGTGATATATAGTGATGCCTCATTGAATTGCTTAGGTTGTGTATTAATGTAAGATGGAAAAGTAGTGGTTTATGCTTTGAGGTAATTAAAGCCATATAAGAGAAACTATCCTATGCATGATCTATAGCTACTATTATGTTAGCTTTAAAGATCTAGAGGCAGTATTTGTATAGTGAGAAGTGTTCTATATATACAAATCATAAGAGCTTGAAATACCTCCTTACATAGAAAAAACTAAACCTGATATAGAGAAGGTGGTTGTAATTAATTAAAGATTATGATTACATCATTGATTATCATTCGGGAAAAGTAAATATAGTGGCTAATGCCTTAAGCAGGAAATTTATGGTGACTTTGAAAGCTATGAATGTTGGGTTATAGTATACTTCAAAAGATGTTGTATTGGCTAAGTTACAAGTGAGGCCAGATTTTAGGCAATAGATTAAAGAGAATCAAGTGAGAAATGAGTAGATGGTTCAGATGATTAGTAAAGTTAAAGAGGGGAAGGCCACAGGGTTTGAGTTAACAGAGGATAGGTATTTGTACTATCAGAATAGGCTACGTGTACCTAGTACATATGACTTGAGATTATAGATACTTAAAGAGGCATATGAAGCTCTTTATTCCATACACCCAAGGAGCATAAAGATATATTTAGGTTTGAAATCCCAGTATTGGTGGCCTAGTATGAAAAAGGATGTAGTAGAATATGTTGCTAGGTGTTTGACATGTTAGCAAGTAAAAGCTAAGCATCAGGTTCCTTCTAACTAGCTACATCCTATAGCAATACCAGAATGGAAATGGGAGAAAGTAACTATGGACTTTATGATAGGTTTGCTTATGACTAGAGGCATATGTGATGCTATATGGATAATAGTGGATAGATTGACTAAGATAGCACATTTCATCCCTATCAGAATGGATTACTCTTTAGAAAAATTGGCTAAACTATATGTGGATGAAATAGTCAGATTATATGGTGTGCTAATGACTATCATTTCTGATAGAAATCCTCACTTTACCTCTAGATTTTGGAGGAAGTTATAAGAGGCATTAGGTATTAGATTAGCTTACAGCATAGCATTTCATCCTTAGACTAACAGATAGCCAGAAAGGGTGATATAGATACTAGAAGATATGCTATAGGGCTATGCTATTGAGTTTAAGGGTAGCTGGGATCAATACTTATCTTTGGTAGAGTTTGCCTATAATAATAGTGACCAGTCTAGTTTGGGAATGGCACCATATGAGGCATTGTATGGCAAACAATATAGAACTCCCTTATGTTAGAGTGAGGTTGGGGAAGGTAAAATTATTGGTGTTGAATTGATTTGAGATGCTAAAGAGAAAGTAAGAATAGTCAGAGAAAGGCTGAAGGCAGCAATTGACAGACAAAAGTCATATGCAGACCTAAAGCGGCAAGACATTGAATATGTAGTTAGTGAAAAGGTATTCTTGAAGGTTTCTCTTTAGAAGAAAATATTAAGGTTTGGTAAAAAGGGGAAACTGAGTCCCAGATTTATTGGGCCATATGAGATTATCGAAAGGGTCCCCTAGCATATAAGTTGGCATTACCACCTGAGTTACAATAGATTCACGATGTATTCCATGTTTCTATGCTTAGGAGGTACAGATTGGATCCTTCACATGTGATTCCAATGTCAAATATTGAGGTATAGCCTGATTTGAGTTATGAAGAGGAACTAATCTAGATTTTGACTCGAGAGGTGAAATAATTGAGGAATGAATCCATACCATTGGTTAAGGTGTTATGTAGGCATCATAATATAGAAAAGGCTACTTAGGAGCAAGAAGAGTTAATGAAAGACTAATATCCGCAGTTATTTGCTTAAGGTAATTTTAAGGATGAAATTTACTTAAGAGGGGAAGAAATGTAACGCCTATGATTTGAGGCTCCGTGAATAGTGCCACAGGGTCCAGGAAGTGTGCCTAGGTTACTGGGTCACTTGTATGTGGATCGAGGTAATGGCACTAGTAATGAAACTTTAAGGGGCTTTAAGTTAATGAAAAAGATAAAATTTAAAAATTTAGTAAAACCAACAATTTAATTTAAGTAGTAAAGAATACATTTATGTAATAAAATTTTTTTAGGCCGAAATTGACCCTGGATGTGCCCGGATGAACCTAAAAATAGCAGACCCTGAAACTCAAAAATTCCACTAGATCCACTAGTGAAAGAATTTTTGGATTCCAAGGTCGTTTGCAAATTCTTGTAATTTTTTAAGTCAGTATACAAATTGAGGTAGTCTAAAAATTGTCTTATTGATGGAATGTGGCCACAAAAATTTACGAACAGATAGAGGGGATTAAAATATGAATTTTAAAATGAACAACATAATTTTTTTTAGTCCGAGTGACTTATAGTGAATTTTCAAAGTTTGCCAAAAAAAAGATGGTTTGGGATTTTTAGGACCACCCTTGACATGTAAAAGTGGGACCCACCTCATGCCAAGAGGCGAAGGTGGCTTGCCAAGTGGCAAACCTCACTTGACAAGTGGATTTCAACTTTGAATGAAGGATTGTCTTCCTCCTTTTTTCTTTATTGTTGCTGATGCCAAGACTAAAGAAAATAGGCCATAACTTTTTCATCTCTTCACCAAAACTAGTGATTCCAATTGGTCAATTTAATTTTATGTGTTAGACCCTATGAGGAAAAAAAATCAGCAAAAAGAACGTATCAAATGGGAGATAAAAATCATCAAAATTTGCTGGTTCAGAGGAGTCTAAAATAGTGACTTTGAGTTGAGTTCATGGCTATTTATCCTCCTTTCCCTTAGGTGTTTTGGATGCCATTTAATGTTAG
Source organism: Hura crepitans (assembly GCA_948208565.1). NCBI lineage: Eukaryota > Viridiplantae > Streptophyta > Magnoliopsida > Malpighiales > Euphorbiaceae > Hura > Hura crepitans. The sequence continues at coordinate 5,781 of CANXYI010569185.1, forward strand.
AACCTACCTAACACCTATGTGATTATGTGTGTGAGGTGTTTGTGGCAATTGGAGGGCAGTTTGAATTCCAAAAAAGGAGAGGGAAGTCATCATGGAAGCTAGATAGCTTGGGATTCTTATGGATTCAAGGAACACCTATCACTTGTAAGTGAACTTCAAGCCTTTCTTTAATGCAATGAGATGCCTAAAGTAATGAGCCACCATATAAGATTGCTGATAGGTTAAGTTTTTGAATAATTTCTTTAATGGGAATGTTGATTAAGTGAGTACTTAGTCAATTTGGGAGACATAATTCAAGGAACTTGAAATTTTAGCTCAATTTGCTTGCTTTGATGGTTATGGATGCTTGGCTTGGATGTATAATGACTAGAATATGGATAAAGGATCTCTTGGTATGCTAGAGTAAGAATTATGGCAATTGTAACTAGAAAACACCATGAATTGTAGCTTCCATGTTTGTACTCGAGAGCTACCATGAGTGATTTCTATGAGTGTTGCTTTGTAAATGAAAATTGGCTTGAAATTAGGTGCGTACATATGCAATTGTGTTCATGGAATACATATGGGGATGAATATTGATCTAATGTGAAAAAGGAATGCAATTATGTGTTATTTTCCTTTGGTACCTGAGAGCATGTTAATGGCATTATGGCATGAAATTTAAGCTTATTAAAGTGTTAGGAAAGTGAATTATAATGGCTAGATAATTAGCTTATAATGACCTTGAATTGAACAATGCATATGGCATATTCATAGATAAAATATAATTTGAGAATGTATCTTTAAATGACTGAAAAGGTGGAACTAAAACATATTTCGATGGCTTAGAATAATGGCATAAAAAGGAACTTGAATTGCACTATGAAAATTGAACATTTACCTTTAGGGCTAGAATTGAGACATATGTATGAATGGCAATTATACATATTGTTTGGCCTTAGAAGTGGCCTAGATATGTTTGGCTTTGGGCCTATGAATGTGATTAATAAGATATTGAAAATTGTGTTAAAATTGGACTTAAAACTATCCTAGAATTGTCTTTTGAAAAGTGGTTTAAACGACCTATAACTATCCAGTTGACCATTACCTAAACCAAAATGTCATTGGACAGAAAGTGTAAGTTGCCTGAGAACTAATGCTATGATAAATTATAACATATTAAACCTTGTATATTGGTAATAATAGAACTTAATATTTTTTTGGGATTTTTACCCAGTAGAGCTAAAATATGGCTATACTAGATTGGTTAAAAAATAAATGGTGTGATAAAATTTATAACTATCTGTTATTGCAATTTAAATATTATAAGAATACTTTTAGTTAATAAATGGACTTTAAATGAGCTATTTAGTCCATTAGTTAGACAACCACTAGATGGGTTGACTAGTTAACTTAGGGTTTTTGCAACTGCTAGTTGTCTGATGTTTAGGCAATAAATTGTATTAGTGGCTGGAAAGGTTTATGAGCTGATCTTTATTATGTCACCTAGATGTTGAGTTCTTATTTATGGCTAGGGAGGCATACGGGCTGATCTCCATTATGTCACATTTTCGATGATGTTTATTTATGGCTAAGGAGGCCTACGAGCTGATCTCTATTATGTCACATAGATATTATTTAATTGTGTTCGGAGAGGCTACAAGCTAATCTCTATTATAACACATATGCTGGTGCAGTAGCGTAGGTCCAAAATAGGAACCACTGCACTAGTTCATTTTTTCTTCTAGATCCAGTGTTTTTAAGTGTCGTCTTCCTAGTTGGGCCAATGAATTAAATTAAGTTAATAATGAAAATGGTTATGAAAGTACAATTAAGCATAATTGGATAATATGTTTTAAGTAATTGATGAAATACAAACTAAAAGGTATTTTTGTCATTTTACACATATGTTGTAAATAAATTGATTCATGTAAAGTATGCATGCTATGAATATTAATAACTACTCTAAATAATTTATGTCAGTAAAAAAAAGGCTATTTCATGACTTACAAATGCCTTAGAGTTATTTTAGTAATATGGCACCATGTTATATAACTTGAATCAAATAATAAGGTTAACTCAGTTATTAAACTACAAAGGTATGAAAAGGATATAATGCTGTGATTTAAATGATTTTAAGTTCACCACTGAGTATCTCATATACTCAGCATACCTATTTTAGTGTGCAGGTACTCAAGAGCGAAATCTTACCTCGTGAAATGTGTCAATAAGTGTTCAAAGGATACCAATGAAGGAATATAAAGTAAATGTTGTATAGTTTTGATATCCATGTACCTAGGTGGGAAGTGGGTAGAAACATGTATTTGAACTTTGTATATGTGATGTATATAGGTAAACATGAACTACTGGTGTAAATAAAATTGTCGTATATGTTTTCCTTTTGAATGTATGTTCAGTAATGATATTTATTGATGATGGAGCTTGACTCTATATATGTATGCTTTTATTTGTTGCCCGAGGTCTATGTTTGCAGTGTGATAGTTGCTAATGTTAAGATGAGAATAGGGGACCAGATGGGGTCCAAGAGTTGTGAAATGTTTATAAAAGTGTTAAATAGGCTTTTAAAATTTTTGGATAGGAACTTGAACAGCCGTTATGCTGTCGAAATTTCTCAACTTTTTAGGAATGGCCCGTAATTACCAAGAACTAGCATCTCTTGTATGATTACACCTCAAATGAGATATAAAACCAATGAGTAGTGAATTCAAAAAAAAGTTAAATTAATGTAAATAATGAAAGTTGAATGTATGGTGCTAGTGTCTAATAATAAGATGGTTTTTGCATCACCAATGGGGTCTCTTAAGGAATTCCAGTAGGGGTTGTCACACACTACCACTTGAGCTATAATAGATACACAATGTTTTATATGTTTTTATGCTTAAAAGGTACAGATCGAATCTATTACATGTGATTCTGATGATAGATATTGAGGTATAACTAGGTTTAAGTTATAAGAAGGAACTAGTAGAGACTATGGCTCATGAAATGAGATAGCTAAAGAATGAGTCTGTACCACTGTTACAGTGCTATAGAGGTACTAAATTATAGAGGAAGTTAGTCGGGGGCCAAAAAAAAAGATGAGAGCTTAGCATTCTCATTTATTTGCTCCATGTAATTTTGAGGATGAAATTTTCTTAAGAGGGGAAGAAATGTAACGTCCATGTTCTGAGGCTCCATGAACTGTGCCACTAGGTTTGGGAGGTGTACTTAGAGTGTCAAGTCACTTACACATAAATCGAGGTAGTGACAGTGGCTATGAAACTTTGAGGCACTTTAATCTAATGAAAAGAGAAAAATTTTTAAATTTAGTAGAACTAATAATTCAGTTCGGATTATAAGCTACCCCTTGGTGTAAAAAAAATTTTTACTGGCTAAGATTGACCTGAGATGTGCCTAGACGAACCAAAGAAGAGTGGACCCTAAAGCTCAAAAATTCCATTGCGTCCACTAGTGAAAAGAATTTTTGGATTTTGAGGTCGTTTGCAAATTTTTGTAATTTTTTAGATTGGCATACAAATCAAGGCAGTCTAAAAATTACCCTATCAATGGAATTTGGCCACAAAAATTTACAAGCAGGTAGAGGGCATTAAAATATGAATTTTAAAATAAATGATGTAATTTTTTGAGGTTTGAGTGAATTTTGGTCAATTTTTGAAGTTTTCTAAAAAAATGAGCCATTTCGAGATGGCCTAGGTAGCTGTGTGTTAGTTTCCATAGATCATGCACAGTGGAAAATTTAAAATTTTCTATGGAATTTAAACATGTTCTTTGGCTATTAGAAGAATTGAAATTAATTAATAATAAGAAAAATAGAGAATAGTGTTTACCGTTCTTCATTTCTCTTGAATTTCACCACACTGGGTTGTCGCGAACCATAGTGTTCCTCAATTGAGAGCACCTTCAAGGTATCCACACAAGGTTTTATGATGAATATCTAAATATCTATGGGCTAGTAAGATTATTTAGATATGAAGAGAAGAAAAATAAAGAAAGAAAAAATCTACCACGGAGAAAAATGGCTTCTGTGCAAATTTCAAAGAGGTCACCCATAGTGAATGACTTTTAAGGCTTATTTATATCCTCTTAATTGCTTTTGGTCTAAATTTAATCTCATTAAAATTTGACTTCAATTGGGTTTAATTGAGCCCATCAAATGGGCCAATTAAATTTAGCCCTACGCAGAAATCCTAGGTGGGCTTTCTACGCATGGGTTTAACCCAATCTTTGACTAATTAATTTAGGCCCCTTCTTGGCCTAAATTTAAATTAGGTATGGGTCAAATTTAATGCCCTTTTAACACTTAAAATATGGCCTAAAAATCTGACCTAAATAAATCCACCAAGCAAGCTTCTAAGGCCTCAATGTGTCTAACCCTAATTAGCTAGATACATTAATTTGGACTCTAAGCCCAAATTAATTATTCTTTCTTATTTCTTTCCCTTCCAATGACATCTCATGTCATTTAATATCTTAATATAATTTAATATATTAAGTTCCACCAAAAATGCTTTATGTGTGTGACCCTATGAGTTTTCGAAACACGTTGGCAATATTTAGTAAGAAAACTAGTTTGACTAGAATTCTACCAAAGAATCCTAGTTTAACTAGGACTCTTCTAAAGAATCCTAGTTTGACTAGGACACTACCAAAGAATCCTAGTTTGACTGCGACTCTTTCAAAGAAGGCTAGTTTGACTTGGATTCTTCCAAAGAATCCTAGTTTGACTAGGACTCTATCAAAGAATCCTAGTTTGATTGAGACTCTGCCAAAGAATCCTAGTTTGACTAGGACTCTACTGAAGAATCCTAGTTTGACTGGGAATCTACTGACTTAAACTCTTTAAGTCAATATTGATCCCTCATTAATATTTCTCACTCATATACAAGTTAAAAGTTGTATCTAGCCACACATCATGACCATCCAAGTGCTAGAAAGTTAAAATGGTTTGACTTAAACCATCCATATGTAGTTACGGTGCAATAAACTCCTTTCACCATTCTTTATCTCATTCAAGTTTAATTATGGACTTATGTCAACTCAATACTTAATTAAGTATGTCTAATTAAGCCCTAAATATGTTAAATCTAGTAAAATTATTTTTATTCCAAAAATGCCCTTGTGAATCCCATTCACATTTGCATTTTACTTTGATCAAAGTTTCTCGAATAAAGATCATTACTAAATCATTGAGATAAACTCCCTACTAGTAATCTGGGGCAGTGAATGCTTTATTGATCACTACCTTATCTTCAAGTATCTTATGATATACCCAATCTCCTAGCTATGTATACATCATGGCTAAGTAAAAGCATTAGAGTCAAAGTATATCATTCCTTTCTTAAGATAGTTAGTGATCTCAAATCTAAGGATACTTGCACCATTATTATGATGAGATGCTTTCACTGACATAGATTAAATATCCATGTGAAGATCTCATGATGGGTCTTTGATGAACTTACTTCCCAAGCAAGTATCCACATGTTAACTCTAGACATCGACATGCTTACAATTAGTGAGAACTCTTGATCTAATCAAGGAGTATAACATATGCTAGTCTATCAGCATTGACAATGTCGCATCTTATTAATACTATGACTAGGAATAATTTAGGTATTATCACAATTACAGGTAATAAGAATCTCACATCATAAACTTACACTGTGATTATATACTAGGGACTATATTACATGGTTTAAGACATAGCAAGCAATTATAGTATAATGATATAAATGCATTGAGTAATAAAGTAATTCCTTGTCATTAATAAATGAGTTTTTTTATACATAATATACTTATGCTCTAGGGCATACAACTAACATTGTGGGGCCCACCCCTACACTTTCTAGCTAGCCTAGGGCTTTGACAAGTGTCCATGGGCTTTCACAAGTGGAAATTCCACTTAAAACAAAAGAGAGAAAATTCCTCCCTTGCTATCTAGGCAATGACACCATAGTAAGGGAGAATGGCCATCTCCCTCTTCTTCTTCATTCTTTTATAGCATTTCTAGGTTCCATAAATTATTTTGGGATGTTAAGGAAGTCCTTGAAGAAGAATCATGTCCAAAAGAGGTCTCAGCTATGAGTTAAAATTCATGGAAATTTACTGGTCAGAAGAAGTCTAGCAAGCAACCAAGGTGAGTTTTTGTGCTTCTCCTTTTTAATTTTCCTAGTTGTTCTTGGTTAGAAATACCTCTTAGTCATGCCTAACTTATATGAGGACATGTATAGCTTTCATTTGAGGTGAATTGGAGTAAGGGAAAGCTTAAAAGAGGTGGAGAAAGTCACCATGAAGGTAGCAAATAAAGGTGGGCAGCTTTAACATAGTGGAACTTGCAACTTTAAGTGAAGAGGTAAGTGAATTTTACCCTTCACTTCACGCCTTTCAATTTCAATAGTTATTCTTTGGGTTTAAGAGTGTTTTAAGTTCACTAAGTAGCTTGGATAGGTGTTTCCATCGAATGATTGTAGCTTATGGCATTATAGAATGTGAATGGTATGGTTATTTGATGAAAAAAGGTAATATTAGTGTGAAACTCTAAATTGGTCAAGAGATATTCATAGTGCTTGATATATGGTAATGGAGTGGGATGTGTGTTTAGGGTACTTAAGGTATAACTTAATCATTATAGTGTTGAAATGTAATGGAAATGTTTGTAAAGTGATGGAAAAATGCATGATTAGCATAAGGTATGTGTGTGACCAAGAACTTGTCTATGGGTGTGAATGTGTATGGCTTGCTTAGTGTGGTCCTAGGTAATGTGTGAGGCTAAAAATACATGTGCCTTAGACCTATGATGCATGAATTAGTGACATGGTAAGTAATAAGCTTGTATAATGCATTGGAGCATGGAATTCTAATGGTGGCCGAGACATATAATATGCTTTTGTTATCTTATATGGCATAGAAATGGAAAGGTAAGTGTGTAAATGTAGTTAAGCTATGTATAAATGGATGATCATGTGATGAACACCATGAGAATGCTTAATTAGGGCTAGTGGATACTTGTACCTAAGAGCTAGCTTCATGGAAATGGCATGAAAAAGGGGACAATATATGTGCAATGTTATGTGCATTAATGCATGATCATGAGAGCATGACTAGCTTAATTACTTTAGCATGAAATCAAGTAAGATGTATACCTTAAAATGGCATGTAAAATGACTTAAAAAATGGCTTTATGCTTGGCTAGAAATGATGTATGAAAAGTGGCTTGTATTTTCCTTAAGGGTAATGGTTGGTAAATAAATAATGCACCTAAATTATATGCCTAAAAAGGTTAGAATGAGGAATCTTTTAGAATGGCATGAATGCCTAGACTTTGGCCTAGATTATAGCCCAGGTTGTGATTGGCTTTAGGCCTATGACTGCATGAAATAATGGCTAAAATTGCACTAAAAAATAAGGTGAATCAGACCTCAAATGCTTAATGGAAACTTAGCCACAATGACCTATAACTATCCTAAATGACCATTACCTAGTCAATAAATCCTTGGGATAGTAAATGGCCTAAATTTGTGAAACACTTATGGAATGAAATTTAGCATACCATATCATAATTAATTGCACTTGAATCTCTAATTGTATTTTCTAATATTTTACCCAGTAGAGCCTGGTTATGACCGGACCAAACCTGGTTAATTTCCAACTATGATATAAAAATGATAACTATCTATTTTTAAGATTATAATATTATAAAAATTTAATCAGTAAGGAAATAGAAGTTGATTGAGGTTAAATGGGCCACTAGTTAGACATCCACTGGATGGGTGAATTGGTCAACTTAAGGATCCTTAGTAGCTGCTACACTGTCTACTTTTTAGACAGGGCCAGTATAATGGCGTAGGTCCCCACTAAGACCACTATTCTAGTATGTTGGATAGACAACTTTATACTCTTACTACCTGATGCCAGATTTGATATTGCTAGTGTAGCAGCGTAGATCCCTGTGGGCCACTGCACTAGTCTGTTAGACAAACCAGTCTACTGGGCAGACACAATCACTTCTTCACTGATCATTATATGATGCTAGTGTAATGGCGTAGGTCCTTAAAGGCCATTACACTAGTCTGTTGGATAGACCAGTCTGCTGGGTAGACAACTGCTTGTTATTTGCACCTTAGGTGCTAGAATTCAATTAAGCTGATGCAGCAACACATATCTAAAATGGGGACCACTACACCAGTTTATTTTCCTTCAAGATCTAGTGTCAGTCAAGGATGTCTCTTGAGTTGGGCAGTTAAAATAATTAGATAAGACTAATAAATCCATAGATGATTACGAAACATGACATATAGGCATTTTAGTAATTTTCCACTGGTAATGAATAAAGGGTTAAAATGGTATAGTTTGTGTATCAAATGAGTAATATTGACCAAACACATAAATTATATGACCTGTAATAAGTAATTGGATAATTACAGATAAAAACATCCTAGGGATAAAATGGTAATTTTGCATGATAGTGTTTTAAGTTAAACTGAGAAGACAGAATGAGATAAGTACAGAGGTTAATGCATAGATTAACTATTAGACATATTTTTAATGGTTGAATTCACCACTGAGTATTTTTATACTCAGTGTACCTATTTCAGTGTACAGGTACCTAGAATAGGGACATCGCCTCGTAAAGCATGCAACAGAGTTTAGAGGTCATATTGAGAAGGTTGGTCATGTATAATGAGTAACTTTTGCACTCTATATACTTAGGTAGGGAATATGGGTGTGATGTGTATAAGGGACACAAGGTAGTATTTGTATATAATAGACTGTTCTATAATTAATCCTGTGATGATTTTCTTATGTATATGTGATCTACATGGATACTTATGAGCTTGAGGCTCTATGTGTTTTATTATGGCCTAAGGCCTATGACTATAGTGCAATAGATGATGTTAATAAGATGATATTTAGGGACTAGAAGGGTCCAGGAAATGTGCTAAATGATATGAAAGTGTTTACAAGTAGAAATTGCATGTTAGGATAGTGCCCTAGGTATCCGTTATGCTGCATGATTTTTTAGGAAATACCGGATTATGTTGAAACCACTCTGTAATAACATGAACAAGATAACATGGACTTAAATAAACTATATGAATAGATTAGACTAAATTTGGAGTCAGATAGGATTGCCCAATGCAGTATTGGTAAAAGTTAAACGAATGAGAGTGAGAGAAGTGAAATGGGTTACCTAGTGGGAAGTGTACCACTATTGGGTTTCTTCGGGAATCTAGTAGGGGCTGTCACAAGCATATTCTTAGTGAATGTAGCAAAGTATGGCATATGAGAACTCTGCTACATTATCACCTGACATATTGCTAGAAATAGACATGAGAGACAATAACACCACTACTCAATAACAAGATAAATTAGGATAAGATAACAAAGTTATCAATAGAGCCAATATGAAAAGGTTTTAAGTAACAAAGATAAATGCACCAAATTAATTGAATTATATAAGAATTATTACTTACATAAATTTAAAGATCTGATGTCCATAGTATTAGAATACACCACTAAGTAATTATGATCAGTGCATTGCTTCTTTGCTAATGCGTAGGGTATTAGTAAGGCAAGCGGAGCAACAGATCGAGTCCCAGCATTACATGAAGTAGATTTTTAAGGACACATGTAATGTGAGTCCATCACGAGCATTATTTGCATGCTAAATGTATACTTGTATTACAATTAAATTAATTATTATTTTAGATTTACATATGCATGATAGTATATTAAAGTGATCAGATAAATATTACTAGGCCTAAACAGATGGACATGAGCTTTTGTTGTACTAGGTCCAAATAGGTTTCGAACTGACTAATATATTAGTTAATTTTTAAATATAATAACATTTCTTATCGAGTTAAATGAGCTACGGGTGAAAGTAGTGTTGAGATGGGTGAGCTTTTAGGAAGTGGCATCTCTTACCCAATTTGGAAACGGATATAGTATGAGGTGTTACATTTAATGGTATCATAGTTGATTTAGGTAGTTTTGGGTATGAAATGACTATATATGACTAGATATGTATGGAATGTGTGTGTGCACACATGCATTACATATTGATATATTTGATGGGACATCAATAAAGATCCATATGCTTGCTGATGTAGAAATATTATGAAGGAAACAGGTGCATGTTCAACACACAGAATAATCAAAGACATATAAATGAACATAAAGGCTTATAAGGTTAAAAGGCTCTAAATAGAGATAGATAATGATAAGGATAGAATGATCTGAAGCTAAAATAGAATGAAGCAAGTAAATGAGAGTACTTGTAACATCATAAAATTTTTGGAATTTTTGAGTAGTGTTTTTTTCAAGCTCATGTATATTGCTCAAGACACAGGGCAAATTAATTATGCTGAAAAGAAAGGATAATTACTAAGAAAAACATGGCTTTATAATTGTTTAATTATTTTAAAGCTAAACCAATATTTATGTGTACTTGATGGATAGACTCATAAATTGTATGAACTAACATTCAAATATTTTAAGGAATTATTAGAATTAAACTCGATATTTTTGAGGATTGAGAATAATTTGTAAAATTAAAGAAGGAAATAAGTTAATAAGATATATAATATAATTATTATGATATAAAAGAAGAGGACTGTATAGGCATTTTTGCCTTAAATATATTCTACTTGTTTTAAGGGTAGTCACATAAGAATATTGCAAAGAAAATAAAGTCAAAGAAACCAAAAGAAAATGAATAAAGAGTATAAAAAAAGAAATGGGAAAGGAGGAAAGGGTGAAAGAAAAAGGAAGAAAAAAATAGATGGAGGCAGAGGTGAGCGCTGCTGTGAGTAGAAGTGCCATCTCCAAGCAGTGATGGCACAACCTCCGAGCAATAAAAAAGAAAAAAAGAAAATAAAGAAAAGGAAATAGATAGAGAACCTACTAGGAAAGAAGGAAAAAGAAATATAAAAGAAAGGTAGTAATGGAGAGGTGAGTGGCAGTGACAGCAAAGATGCAATGGGTAGTGCCAAGCACAAAAACACAATGATGGTAGTAAGTTAGAGGTCAATGATAGAGTTGCTATAGTTAGAACAAAAAGAGAGAAAAGAGGAAAAAGAAAGAAGAGGAGCAGTAGTGGAGGTTGCTAGCACTGGCACTAAGAGCTACTGAAAAGTGACACTGA
>CANXYI010569352.1:0-12347 GCA_948208565.1 Hura crepitans
AAGTTATTGGTAAGGTCCAATCGGGCCTTTGCAAAATTGTATCTGTGTTGGTACCATACTATTGCAGAAGTCCAAAGGTCTAATAGGGCTATTACACTTATATCCATATGTATATTATGCTGTGTAATAGCCGTTAAGGTCCAATAGGGCCACTACACCATACTGATATAGCTACTATTAAGATCTAGAATGTGGGCCAGTGCATATTTGAAGGGCCTATATGGTTAATATCCCATTATCCAACACCAAGAATTATGCCTCTCGAGTATAGGCAAAGTAATCAAATGATTGAATTAAAGAAAATGAAATGAAATAAAATGTAAAGGCAATTTAAGATATAAATATGGATGTAAAATGATCTAAATTAATCTAACTCGATGGAAGGAATATTAATACTAACATGTATTATGATAGGGGCTTAAATAAATAATTAATTGGATTAAAAGTAAGGACTAATGCCTATAGTAATAAATTAAAAATGTAAACATGAAAGTAAAATAATTTATATATGTACAATTTATATGTAAATTGGATATAAAAATAAGTGCATATTTATGCATTAGTATAAAAGCTACATATAATACAATGTAATTATATGAAATGTAAAGACATTTTAGAATATTAATGAGATGGCTTAACAATAATATGATTATATATGATGAAAGGTTTTTGATATATTGCCTGTAATTGGATATAAATTGCACTATCATTATGAATACATATGTATGTATTATTATGTATATTTCATTAAATACACCACTATGCATTATGCTTATTGCATCGACATTTTTGTGATGTATAGGTAGAAGATAATTGATCGAGTTCATCCTCAAGTGTAGCAGTATAGATCAAGGCAGTAGATTTTTTTGGTATAAATTTTGTTACCTTTAAAATATGGTGTAACATATAGTATATGACACTTATATGTAAATAGAAGGGTTAGGCCTAAGTTGAGTTAGGAAATGAGTTTGTAAATTGTTTAAGTGACTACTATAAATGTACGTGTTTGTATTATGAATGAGATAATTCATGTCATCTTGTTGGTGTGAATGTTGTGATTATGGCTATTAATGATAATGACATGATGAAGAAGATCATGAGAGATGTGTGATAATGATATACATATAGAAGTGATATTTTTCACAGGTTACTATTAGGGCTAGTGTCAATGGATAACAGTTATTCTATCAGATTTTTAACACAATGATCCCAAATAGTACATGTTAATTACATTTTAGGGTGAGAGGGATTTAAAATGAATAAAAGGTTTTAAGTAACAAGAATTGTAATGAGCTAATTATCAGGTGTGTGTCACTTTTCATTCAAGTCCAGTGATCAGACTGGGTTAATGGGTGTCACACAACCAAAGCCATTACCACTTAGGAATAGTTGAAAGATATTACCATTGACTTAGAGATAGCTTGTCAGAACAAGGGATTTAAAAGGGCAGGCAATTCAAACTATTCCAACAACCATTCTTAGGGCACCATAAAAATAGCAGAAATGAATGCTGTACAAGGGAAGCATTACTCCAACCTAGGAAAATCCCTATCCTGGTGTTTGAGAAAGCTAAAAAAGGAAGGCAAGCTACAATCTCTCTAATCTCAACCTCAGAATAGACCCTTTCCTCCTAATTATAGGCATGATCAATGCTGCACCTACCACTAAAAAATGGGCCATCTCACAAATAACTACAAGCTCTTTAAAAGAGCTATACAAAAATTAATTAATACTAAGTAGATACTATATCTAAAGGCTTAATCAAACCCATTTCCTAAGCATAATCAAACTACATGCCTATTTAAATTAGGATTGCTCGAAGAACACATGCTTAGAGATATCGATGGATCTGACCACAAGATAAGTGAAGGGGTGAGAGCAAGTGAAGCTATCCATAGGACTAGCTTATGGGAGAGTGAGAGTAAAAGTGAGCTCAGGGAGAGCAAATGTTTTTGGGATAGATCTTCTAATGAGGATCTTAAAAAGGGTAAGTGAGATGAAATATGAGTTGAGGGAGAAATGGTTGAGAAAAATGGGTAGATCCTCTTAAAAAAGAAATTGAGACTAAAGAGCCTAAAAGTGACAAGGTACTAAAGTAGCTAAAGAAAACTTAGGCTTAGATTAGCATATAGGATTTATTAATGTCTTCACAATTAAATCTTTTGGATAACTTTTTATATCTACCACCACTACACCTGAAGAGTTAATCCACATTATAAAGACTAAAAAAATTGGCGTTATCACTATGACACCCCTTACCTATTTTGATCATTAAACCCGAATAAGGAGCGAAACACATACCGATATTCAAACTATCCTTATTGAAAATCGTACAAATTAAAAACTTTTAAAAACATTTGGTTATTTAAGAATTTTTAAAATCTTGACTTCATGAAAACCTTTTGGATCCTCTTGATCCACCCAAAAAGCTCAATGCAACATTCTCAACAAGACATACATTTCAAAAGCACATGCATTTTAAAATATAATTTAAGCAGTTTAGATGTACATTACAAAAGTAAATATAGTCTATTAAAAGTTACAAAACATTTTAAAAACTAGTCTAGGCCCAATTCCCTTTGTACAATATATGAATGCACTACTATCATAACATTCCATAATTTACACAAAGGAAATCAAGATACCAAAAGAAATGTTGTATCTTAATCCACACAGCTATTGAGGCTTTTGGTTTCTATCTGTACCTTTATCCTACGAACTACAAAAACAATGATGCACTAATTATAAAGCTTAGTGGTGTATTTAATATAACATATGTACACACATGCATACATTAATCATGACCATTATACTTTAATCCTATCATGTATATCTTAATCATCTCATGCAATTTGTTACCTCAAAAGTATATAAGCATACCCTAATCATTTAATGTATTATTGATGTTATGTGATCAACATTCAACTATCATCATTATATCATTAATTCTTACATGCTGTAACATGTACACACATTATGTTCTCATTTTGAATTATATTATTATAACTATAATTGCATCATATATAATTATCCACTTGACAATATATAAGGGATATCTACCCAAAATTGGATATCAAGAATTGGTGATCACAAAGGTCATGTATAGTGACTATAAAAGTCTCAGACAGTGACTCATAGGTCTTAATATAGTGACCATAATTATCTTAAATGGTGACCTGAAGGTCTTAACTCAAATCAAAGCCTAAAGGCAAATATGGTGGCTCGTAAGCCTTGTTACCTAAAGGTCTCGTATGCACTAAAGTGTTTTAGCAACTACTAATCTCCATAGTTGACCGGTCAACCCATCAAAACTAGGTTGTCTAAATATATGGCCATCACCATTTTACATTTGGTTTCACCTTTTTAAAGTAGCTTAAGCAGATTTTATTAGTTATTTGGTTAACACATGACTTTAAAGGAAATTATGTTTTTTAATTACTTAATTCCATTTAGGCTACCATACATGCCTCATTAACTTATTGATCTTTATATTTATTATATTTCATATTTCATAATTTATAAATGTCATCATAAGCCATATGTATATATCTTTGCATCAAATTCCATATTCATCATGCCATCTCAAAATGGTTCATAATCCACTATATTCACTCACAATATGTATCTAAGCCATTCAAATAGAAAGATCCATCATGCATAATTATTTAAATTATGATTAAAGTCACATAGTGCATATTCATTCATGTAATATATCTCATATCATAAGTGTATCACTAACTTGGCATGCAACAATGGCCTATTCAACATGTCATCATATACATTTCAAAATCATCATATCATTATATCTTTAAATTAGATTGTGTACACTCTTTTTTTTTATACATAAAATTTTCATGACAAATCATATTATCATCATTTAGGTAGCTTACAACCATTCTTAAAGTCAAAGATTTTAGCCAATATGATAATCATAAGCATTATGCTCATTCATGCTTCTAAAATGCATAATACTAAACTGTAGCATATCTTAATTATGTCCACACAAACATACTTGTTCAAACATGCCACAACTTATAAAAACATCATTGTGACCCTAGGATACCACATGGCCAAACTCAAACATTTTACATACATTAAGTAATTTGCATCTTTGGTCTTTAATTAGCATGTTCCATACATTACTACACTAACATCATCATTGTCATCATTATCAAGCAAATATACACCTTGTACATTTTGGCCACTACTTGCACTACATGTTCTCATCCCATTTTCATTATTCTAAAGCATTATCAAGTATATATAATATCTCATTTTGCATCTAGCATGCATTACAAGCCATTAATTACCATAAAGAATTAATTCCTTACAAACAACACACACTTTAGCTCAAAAATTCACACATACATAATATGTTGTATTGAATACACTTAGTTTAAAGCTTAATCACACCTAAAAATCTTCCTCAAACGTTTTATTTCCCTTTTGATTTGCTTGTCCCCTCTTTCCTTTTTGATTTGCTTGTCCCTTCTTTCTCTACATAACATACACTAAAATCATAATAAAAAACCCATATAAAATCTAACACATATCCAAAACTTAATCTAACCTTATATATGACTTATATAACTCACAAGGGAACTTAGAAAATTGAGAGATCAAAGAAATAAACTCTCCTTCAAAAACATGTCACTATTCCCCATAACTTTTACCTTCAAAATCATCAAATGCAATCCATGATTCTCGCATCTCTTACCATAAACAAGCCTTAATCCATGTCAATTAACATTTAGAAGTAAGTTTGAGGTGTAAAATTAGGGGAAAGATGAACAGAAATGGAGATTTTCTTCTAAGGAGAAATCATCGACTTATAGAGTAAAAAGGAAGAAGATGCACTATTATACATTAACCTTTATAAGAAGTTTAACCCTTTTTATGGGTCATGAGATCCAAGGGTCTATATCCTCCTTCTTTACATCCAATGGCCTTTATAAAATTACTTAAATTTCCATTATTTTAAATCATTCTTCCCCTCATTTTAATCTTTAAATAACACTTTTATATGTCTCATAAAATCTCTCAAAACATGACTTTAAAGCCTTGAGAAAATTGCACTCGAAAAACTCTAAAATCGATAAAAATAATACTTTTTAACTTAACCCGATTTTCAGAAAATACTCTCCAAGGTTCAAAAATTCCTATTCCAATCCCAATCCCAATGGACTATGTGAAATATTTAAGTATCAGGTTGTATTGATCTTGAATTATTTTAAGCAATAATGAAATATTTTACGGCTCAACTCACACTAGGTAACTATTTATGAGACACTGTAGTAAAATCTTCACTCTTATTTTTAACCATCTTAATGACTTTATTTTCACTTCAAATTTTGCCTAAAATTACATTATGGTTAATACTTTCATTTGGTTACATTAGTGTGACCTGGATCTTAGGAAACACTATTCACATCCCGGGAAGTACTATTCATAACACCAGGATTTTCGAGCGTTACAATCACTTTCTTAGATAAAGACTTACCTTTAAAGGGGAGAGAATATAACTGGCCAATTTTCATTAAGGCCAAGGTGAACAAAAAGAAAATAGGATGCATTATAGTAAATGATGGCTCATTATTATGCATGTGTCTGGTCAAAATCTTATCAGGTTTAAGTATCAAAAAGGAAGACTTCATACCCTCTAGCATCGCCATCAAAGCCTATGACAATATATAGACAAGTTGAATGCTTATTTATCACAAATGTTTAAGTAGGGCCTATGTTTGATGAATATGAGTTTATTGTAATTGACATATCGGCCACATTTTTAGTACTACTTCACTGACCTTGGTTTCATAAGCTAGAAGGAGTCCTTTCAACTTTACACCAGATGATTAAATTCCCTTATGAAGGTAGTATAATCTTGATCAAAGCAAAATCTGACCATATAGTGTGCACACTTGCTATTACTAATTAACCATTTAATGGGTTTCACATTTCTAGGTTATATGAAGATTACATACACCCTACGGTGTCCAAAATTGGGAAGAAAATGAACTTCTTATTGGGAGCTGGCTTACGTAAGAACTTGCAAGGGATAATAAAACCATTATAGATTAAAAGCCAAAAAGACACCAAAGGACTAAGGTATGACCCAAGTCTAAGAGACAGCTGCAAGCAGAAGGGGAAGGGTCTAGATGATTACTTTGTGAAGTAAGGACATACCAAGTATGATAGGACCTCAGAACCAACAGTGATAGCCAATTGCAATAAGTTTGTGTTTGAGATATTCATAGGTGTTGTTGATTATGAATCGGGAAGTTTAAAGCATGATCAACATTGGGAGGAAGAGATATTTTGACCTTGTCGACAACTAAAGAGATCTATCCAGCTTCAGTTGAAGATGTGCCTAATTTAGATCCTATAGATGATGATTTATTTTTTGATGAATTTTATTTGTCAGACCTTTTTGAAATGAATAATTTTCTTAGTAATAAAATGAAAAATGAGTTTGCTTATTTATGCAATGTTCTTTTTTATGGTAACATGCATTCCTATGATTGTTACATGAGCATTTTTTACATTAATTACATTAAAAATAACCCTTTTAATCTTGGTACAAATGAACAACCAAAAAATATATTAATTGCCTATGATACTACTATCGAGGAGAGGAAAAAATTGAGAGATTACTAAAAAAATATGAAAAGGTATTCACTTAGAACTATGAAAACATGCCTAAAATTGATCAAAAAGTAGCAAAACCTACCATTCCTATGCATGATCACATGCCTCTAGTATGCCAAAAACTAAGGAGAATGAGACTAGAATGCATTAAAAAAGTCAAAGAAGAAGTTATTAAGCTGTTAAAAGCCAAATTCATAAAAGAAATAGTCTTCCCTACTTGGCTAGCCAATATTGTACTAGTACCAAAGAAAGATGGTTGGTTTGAATGTGTGTAGATTATAGGGACTTGAACAAAGCATACCCTAAGGATGACTTCCTTCTACCTTATATTGATGTACTTGTTGACATCATAGCTATGGAAACCATGTACTCCTTTATAGATGGGGTTTCAAGATACAACTAATTTCCTATAAAAGTAATAGACAAATACAAGACAACTTTGATAACAGACTAGGGATGTATTGTTGTAAAGTTATACCGTTCAGATTGAAGAACATGAGAGCAACATACTAGAGGATGGCCATTAAACTATTTCATGACATGATAGACAAAGAAGTAGAAGTCTATATAGATAAGATGATGATCAAATCAATAGATAGAGAGGGATACTTTGTAGCCTTAGAAAAGTTTTTTAAATGTTGGACCAGTATAACATGAGACTCAACACTAAAAAGTGCATATTTGGAGTGACTTTCTAGAAAGTTACTAGGATTCATGGTTAGTAAGAATGGAATTGAGGTGGACCCAAATAGCCTAAAAGCAATTCTAGAAATGCCTACTTCGTAGATAGAAAAGGAGGTTCAAGGATTCTTAGGGAAGCTTAATACATCACTTGATTCATAGCTAAACTTATGTATCCTTGCAAACCTATATTTAAATGTCTACAAAAGAACTAACCATATGAATGGAATGATGACTACTATAGAGATTATGATATTTTTACCGGGGATAAGAGTGGTTTATAGAGTGGCCACCTGGCCTTTACACCAAGACCTCTGATCTTCTGTACTAGAAAGGTTTAAAATTTTATATCTTATTCATGCCCTAAAAATATGTTGTCCATGTATATTGTAACATTTATCAATCCTTTATCATTCAAGCATGCATTATATTTAAAGCAGTTATGTCACCTTCCTATGTATAAGAAGTAAAGTGCAATATTTAACAAACATATTTATACATCCAAAAAGTGGGTTATTGTTTAATTGTTATGTGGCCTGACAACTACCCATAATTCTATAGGAATTGGCAATAATTGCCCAACTCCCATCTCTAGGAGATTAGCCTTTATTAAAATACATTTTTCACATGACTTTTGATTAAGAAAATACAAATCCATTTTGTCAGAAAACACCAATTAATTATGTATAAAATCATTTGATGTGAAAGTTAGGTTTTAAAGCGTAAAACAAGTTATTTACTAGCTATTACAACCCCAAAATAATTAATGAAGTATAAATAGTACAAAACTAGAAGAAATAAAACAAGGTATTAGAATGGTCTTATTTGTATGTTGATTAGTCCATGCGGACTACATAAGGCATTGATGTTAGTCCATGTGGACTACTTCCCAGAATAGGTATTTTGTCCGTCCGGACCTCTACTCCAGTGAAAAGGGTCATTTGCATACAACTCAAAAGAAGAGATTAATAACACCAAATAGTGGTCTATGAGGACTTAATGGCAATGTCAAATAGAATGATCATACAATATGATATAGGCATAAGGGCATGCTAAGATGGTGAACAAAATATGTTAAAACATAATAGACAAAGGAAGCATGATATTTTTATCGTACCATGGTCCGTACGGACCTTATATTACATATATATCCAATTTATAAGTCTGCGCAGACCTTCTACTGCATACATATTTAATAAATAGGTCTATGTGGACTTAGGCATCAGTTTTAGGATGTAAGTGCGATTACAAATTTCCATGAATGATTATAACATTCTTAAATCGATTCAACGGGTTGACCTACTCCTATAATTGTCGTGGCGATTACATAAAACCACCTCACTTAACAATTAATCATGGGAGATTATTGGTTAAACAAATAACTCAAATAAATGAATGAATATGATGAAAGGAGCCTCAGATCTTACCTTGAAGTTAGCACTAAGCAATAAGATATGGTTGGGTTTTGGGAGAATAATTATTTTAGTAAGCGTTATAAACCAATAGAGTGGATCTTACACCAATTGTCTTTAATTGTGTGTTGTGTGCATTCCTCCCCCTTATCATTTTTTTAAAATAGGTTAATAGGAAGGGTATTTATAAGGTTGGTGAATAGTTTTCCTATTCAGAGTTCTACTAGGATTAGGAATCAATGCCTGAATAGGAATTCTATGCTTTTGGAAGTTTTACGTCAGTATGTTTATGTGGATCTATATAGCTTAGTCCATGCAGACTTAGGGCTAGTTCGTTTAGTCTGTGCGGACTTGTATCATGTTGGTCCGTGGGCTTTGGGCTAAGTTGGGTTAGTCCGTGCTGACCTTATAGTAGTAAGCCCGTGTGGATTTATGCCATGTAGGTCCATGTGGACTTGGGTTTCAGGTTACTTGCCTTGTTGCTTGAGCCTATCTCTTGTTATCATCATAGGCTTAAAAAGGTGAATAGGTCCACACCATGGTGGCTTCATCCTCGCACTCCCATTAGAATTAGTGTCGGGCTTTAGGCTTAGGTTTATCAGCCCAAGCCCTTTGCTTTCACCACAGATTCCCATTTTTTTTCACAATTCAGGTCACACCGTCAGCTTTTTGGGTTGGGTTAAAGTCCAAATACATAAGAAAGTCTTACACCTAAATCAAGGTGTCTACAGTTGCCCCCATTTTAGTGTGTGCTATGAAATGCTAAAGCAATAGTGCACATTAAAGTACATATATAAAGTCTTATTATTTTCACCTTTTCATGATCCCACTTATTGTTATCATGTCTGCATGATACCGGGTGTTTTCTCGTACCTTTACGATCAAACTTTGCTTCGCACCATTCGGCAGCTTTGTCTTTTGCACTATTTAGTGGCTTGGTCTTTCATACCATTTGATGGATTAGATATTTGCACCATTCAGTGGCTTTATCCTTCGCACCATTTGGTGGCTTGGTCCTTTATACCATTCGATGGCTTGGTTATTTGCATCATTCGATGGCTTTATCTTTGCACCATTCGACGGCTTTGTCATTCGCACCATTTGGCGGCTTTATCCTTTGCACCATTTGGTGACTTTGTCATTCACACCATTCTGTGGCTTTGTCATTCACACCATTCAGTGGCTTTGTTCTTTTCACCATTCAATAACTTTATGATTTTTTTTACTTGTTGTATATATGGTTAATATGCATAGAAGGTACATTTTCTCACGTAGGAAAATTCATCGCATGTCTTTTTCATGCAAGGGAAAGTATGATGAATGAGGCATGCTTTCATGCATGGGAAAACATAGGGATGATGCATGCTTTTCATACATGGGAAAATAGGGATAAGTGATTCATGCTTTCATGCATAGGAAAACATAGATACATAATGCATGCTTTCATGCATAGGATAACAGAAGTGATGCATGCTTTTCATACATAGGGAAAGTATGATGAATGATGCATGCTTTCATGCATATAAAACAAGGAAAGAAAGGATGCATGTTTTTCATGCATAAGGAAAGCATGGAGATAGATGATGCCTATCTTCATTCATATAGAAGATATGGATAAATGATGTTAAATGAATGACCAATAATGGATCCATGCTTTTCATGTATAGGAAAGTATAAATGATGCATTCTTTTCATGTATAGTAAAGTATAAATGATGCATGCTTTTCATGCATAGGAAACATGGAGACAAAAGATACATGCTTTCATGCATAAGGAAAGTATGGAGATAAATGATACATGTTCTCACACAGGAAAATTTTGATGAATTATGCATGCTTTCATGCATAAAAAAGTGTGAATGATGCATGCTTTTCATGCAAAAAAGATCATGAGGATGATGCTTGCTTTTCATGCATAAGAAAATATGGATAAGAGATGTATGCTTTCACGCATAAGAAAATATAGATGATTAGCATGCTTTCATGCATAAGAAATGTATGATGAATGATGCATGCTTTTCATGCATAAGAAAATCATGAATAGATGGTGCATGCTTTTCATGCACAAGAAAGTAGTGCATGAGTGATGCATAGGGAAGACAAGGATAAGTGATGCATGCTTTCATGCACAAGAAACTGGTGCATAAGTGATGCATGCTTTTCATGCACAGAAAAGTGATAAGGTAATTTTGTGAAGGAATAAGTTGATTGGGTGTTTAAGACATGCATGATAGCTCCTAATCTTTTTAGGTATGTTTTGACTGAGTGTTGAATAATGAATATAATGGTAGGTATTAGTTCCTAATCTTTTATATATGAAGGAATGTGACAAGGTATGCATAATGATGCATTTGCCTTTACTTATTTCTTTCTAAATGAATGAGGAATTTGAATGATGGATGCCTTTTTTTTCCTATGATAAGTGTATGAATAAAAGCAAACAAAATAGGTAATTTTTCCTAAAATGAATGCATGAATGGGTGAAAGTGAGTGTGAATGAACCTATTGTTTATGATGTATGCATGTATGAGTCAGTAAATATTTTGTTATTCGGATCATTCTTCTCTCAGACTCATCATAAGAAAAGGTTGGGTTTGAGAAAGAAATAAAGTTGTGAAGTTATAGGCTAGGTTGTTTAAAACAAGATCTCTCTTAAGGATGAGGTCAAGTTATGGTGATTAAAAAGGATGAGGTCCAGTTATGGTGATGAAAAAGGATGAGGTCCAATTATGGTGATGAAAAAGGCTAGGAAAGGTTGTTTAAAACAAGATGTCTCTTAAGGATAAGGTCTAGTTATGGTGATGAAAAAGGCTAGGAAAGGTTTTGAGAAGGAGGTTAAAGTGAACAATGGTAAGGCTTAGGTGAAATGTATATTTTCCATGGAGGGCATTTAAGCATACGTTGTTGAAGAGTGAATGATTATGAAGAATGAGCATGATAAATGTATGCACAACATGATACTCTTGTTATTAGTTGGCCCGAAGATTTTTCCACTAAACATTTTCTCTCGACCCCTAATTTTTGCTTAGACTGCCCTTTGCAGGTTTTCAATCTAGCGAGGTATGCTCTAATTTTTGCCCAGGCTACCATAAATGGGTTTTCAACCTAGTGAGCTTTTTTTTTGAATTCAGCTTATCCACATTTGGTTAAGGCTTGGGATTTGATTGTGTAGTGTTTAATCAATTGAATCTGGATTTACACCTTCTAAGATAGCTTGATATGTTGTGAAACTCTTGTCATAGGAGCTTTTTAGCTCATCAAGTGGTTTGCTACTTGTGCTAGCTTTATGCCTCCTAGCATCTGGAATTTTTGTGATTCAAATGTCATTCTTTTGACCTTTCAAAGTACTGTATTGATGATATCCCTATTATTAGCCAGAATCAAGGATTTTCTGACTAATTATTTTCTCTCAAATTTCCTTAACTTTTGCCTAGGCTCATGTTCTTAATTGATTGACCTAGCGGGAACTAGAAAGTTCATTTCTTTTTAAATGAGGGTAACTATAGTTAAAAAGGGAATGCTCTATTGTTTGAGGCTTAAGGTAAACTTGTTTGCAATTATAGGCTTTTCTAGTTCAACATCTTTTTACTTTTTATTTTTTTGTGTGAAC
>CANXYI010569378.1:0-10660 GCA_948208565.1 Hura crepitans
AATTGAGAATGGGTATTCACAAGGTAACATTTAATTGATCTAATAAAATGAGAAGGAGAAGATTTTATGAGTACCCTTTGCCAGCTTTGACATCAAGTAATAATAGTCCAGGGGGTGGGAGGTGAGCCAACAAATGGCCATGCAAGCAAACGGGAAACTCGAAGGGATATTGACGATGATGGAGGGTGAAGAGGAATCCAAGAGAACGGTGCAACGAAATGGAGTGGGTTGATAAATGCTTCCATCGCCATGCCCATGCCTTGTGATTCACACGAAATCGATGACAGGGAGAAAGAACCAACCGACGTTGCCACCCGCGCGAATTCGACGATAGGGAGAAAGAAAAATCTTCTTGGCCGCCCAGGAGAAATGGAAAATGAGGGATGAAAATAGTTTGGAAGTGGCGGAATGGAGGAATCGACTAAGGGAGAGAAAACAATTTTGAAATAACGGAACAGAGAATGTAAACATATATGGTGTATATTTGAAATATAAATTAAAAAAAAAGTATAAATGATAAAAAAAATTTGCGTAGGAAGATTTTTAAAAGTCATGATAAAAAGTGGTGTAAAATATGTAATTTCCTCTTTAATTAACTTCCATCCTCATATAGAAGTAAATCATTATCTTTCCCGTTCTTCAATTCTTTTCCATATAGATTTAGGCTTTAGTAATTCCAAATGGGCCGTCTAGTTGAACAAGTATTCTTACACACTTGCGGAGGAGGCGACGGACTCTTTTAGGTTTGTAGAATAAACAAAAGTGAAGCCCACTGCATGTCTTTAAGCAAGAGCTGGAGAAAAGCCCTAAATATACATATTTTTCTACACAATAAAAATCAAACAATACCAGTATATTGATAAAATTAAATTTTGTATTTAGTTCGAATGGGATTCATTACCATCTGAATTACGCTTCAAAAGAAGAATAATAATTGTACGAGTCATAATTGTCATATAAAATTGTCAAAGAAAGTATTACTTGAACAGTTTGATTCTTTTGTGTATAAGGTAATAATATTGCATATGTGACAGTTTAAATTATTACCGAATTGGTCTATTAAAACTGAAAAGTCTTTCTAAAATTTGCAAGCAAATGGATAAGTTCACCATTAAAATAATACGTGATGGAAGTTATCTAGAAAAAGAAAATCCTAGTTTGACGTGTGTAGTAAAGAGAGAGAGCAGAGAGGAAAATAAATAAATAAGTAGATATTCAGCCTCTTGCTGTGCTTATAGGCATGGAGTTAGGAATGAATAATGCTTTACATCGCCGAGGAAAAAAAAAGGGGGGTAGATTGGACACATCCCACAATTAATTATGGGAGTTACTATGTGAAGGAATATCAATCAAGCCTCTTCCCTTTAACAGTCGCTTGTTGGGCAGAAGGGGCAGATAAATATTATTCAATCAATCAAACATAATTGAAGCAGCATCAGCCCCACAGGCTTGCCACTAAATTGTTAGTTATTACGTGATATGTTGTTAAAGAGAAGTTCAACTTTTAACAGCAAAAACTATGCTTGTTTCCCGTAAATGCTTCCCTATCTATCCGAATTGCCTCCAAATTTGTCACTGTCCTCTCTCTTCTGGATTATGTTTTGTGTTTCTGTGACATTTTAACGCCAACTTGCTTCTATTTTTACAGCCTGGTGTTGTCTTTTTTTTTTCACTTTATCAACTCTCCTTTTACGTGTCCAATTCCTGATCTCACTGATTGATTGTGCTACTGCTATATTTCATTATTATTAGGCACAGAAAATGACTCGCTCCACTTCTTTCCCAGATTCGCAAAAGGAAACATAAATTAAGGTTGGCTCTCTAAGCATTAACACTTTAATGTTTTGATAAATATGGTAGTCTGTGCGTAAATAAAATTCAAATGTATCCATCCATGCTTATTAATATGATTAATTATTTTGGTTTTAAATAATACTCAACTTTTAAGGGGTGAAATAGTCTGATGTCATAATTCTTCTTTTTTTTCTTTAATAACAAGTTTTTTAATTAACATCGAAGAAGCCTTTTATAGTGAATTTGAATTAATGAGATTAATAAATTTTAAAATTAAAAATCATGATAATGAAAATGGTATAATGAAATAATATCTTTACTGAAAAGTCAGTGGCTTCCCATAATTTATTCATAGTATTTTTGTCTTAAGTCTGGTGCATGAGAGATATGTTCAATAATAAACTGTCATATGTATAAAATTCAATTATTTGTAATTCATGATTTAGATTGAAGATAATCTTATCCTAAACCCAAATACATAATAAATTTGTTTAATGAGGGTGAGAATAAGAAGCAATGATGATGGAGGTACCTACCTAATGTTCTCATCAATGTGAATGTAGTCATGCGCTTAATTCTAGCAGGGCGTATACTTGATGAGTTGAGGCATGAAATGATTGCCCCCCATTATTAACAAATAAAATTAAAAAGAAAGGAATAAAAAAAAATAAAAAAAAACATTGCTTTTAAAAAAGAAGAAAAGAGAATATATGAAGGGATCCTAATATTTTTGTTTTGTTGCTAGATGGAGTCGACATACAAAGGTGTGGATGGTCTTTCCCATATTAGCCCATAAACAAAAGCAGCTGTGTTGGTCGGATGGAATTATATAATTTTTCTATTGGAAAATATGGAGGCCTGAATTCATTCAATAATTTTTAGAGGAAAAGGGCAATCAAGCGTGCAATAACCTAGTCCTATTAGTCGCCACTGTGGGCCAAAATTAATAAAGCTATTCATCGATATGATTTCAAGAATGGATACCTTTCTTGTTCTTTTTCGTTTTTCTTTTTTACTTTTTGTGGCATTATTAATTTCTTATATGATCTGCGTCTGTTAGTGATAATATCTACTTAGCAAATCTAATAGTTTTCATGATCGGCTAACCCCTCTGTCTTACACAGCAATTGGTTACTATTGACAGCGGACAAGGGTTTGAGGGAAGGTCTCCATGGGGATGCAGAAATTACCTTGTTCGGATGACTTTCAATACGAGTTTTAATTTTCGTTTTACTACTGGTGAAGTTCGATTCACAAAGCATTTTCCTACACTATTGAGAAGTCACCATCATCGAAAATATCAACTTTATGAGGCTGGCGATGTTCCTAGACACAAATTGAGAATCTTGTTCAGTTTCGGTTGTTAAAATCATTTTTAGATTAATAAAATTATAGATAAGGAAGAAAAAAAGAATAAACTATGAAGATTTTAAAGAATAACATCATTTAAGATTTAGGAGTCACAAGTTGAATAAGTATGTGGCTTAAAGAAAGAAAAAAAAATCCTAAACATACGAAAATATTGAATCAAACAAGTAAAATAGAGATGAGAGTAAATAGTTGTAAATAAAAGTAATGTTGGATAGAGTCTGACATCAAATAATTAAGGAAATAACAACAACTTAAAAAAATTATGTAACTAATTATAAAATATATTAAATCATTTTGACATAATGATAATTAGGTAAATGCAGCAATAATTACGGTTTTTTTTCTTTGAAATAGATTTACATATAATCAATAAATAAAAAATTGTCAGGTATATATATATATATAATAACTTTTTTTTTTATTGAAATAATCTAGCGTTGACAAAGTCGAGAGAGTTTTCCAATAATTATTATCTAATGGATTATAATTCTCCCTTGTCCTGGTAGTTTGATGATTTTTTAGTTGAACGAGCTTTCGCCTGAAATCAGCAGAATTAAACTAAAAAAGATGGGTGAAAAAATCTCAAGTAAGAAGTAGAGGTAGGAAAGGAAAGAGTGATTGGGTATAATGATTGCCCCGTGCATGCTCATGCATGCCATCTCAACGTCTCTTCCATGACTGTATCCCTCTTTACTGTTTGCATTTCGCTTTTCTTCTTGTTGCTGATCACAAGTCACCATTGTTCCCACATAGACACCAATATCTTGTTGAAGAAATATAATATTAAATGGTAATCCAAAGTATATTTGGTATTCTTTCACATCAACAGCATCGCACTCCACAAGTGCTTCCAAGATTGGACCCCACAGTCCCTCGTGGGCAGAATTATTGTCCACGTACCATTCTTTCATCTTACTTTCCCTTATTTATTTATTTATTTTTGGCTTTATGAGTCCCCTCTTCTCCTTATACTCTCTTCCTAGTTCTTACTCTTGTTGCTCTCTGATTTTGCTTTCTGCCAACTTAATTTGAATATGAGGATGATGATAGACTTGGGCAACCAAAGAGGTCCCCTTCCTATAATAGACACCCCTACCTCCGTTGACTGCGGAAGAGAAGTGCGGTTTCGCAGATCCTTTAGGTCACTTGTGGAATGCATGGTCCCTTGCTGTGGATTTCAACCCTCCGATTCCCTCGCCAGCGACACCGACTCTTCACCAACTCACTCCTCCACTGTCGCCGGGACCTTCTTCGGTTACCGGAAAGGAAGAGTTAGTTTCTGTCTCCAAGAGGACACACGGTCCTCTCCTCTTCTACTGCTGGAGTTCGCAGTCCCCACAGCATACCTAGCCAGGGAGATGCAGTACGGGCTGCTCCGTATAGCACTAGAGTGCGACCGGCAAAAAGAAAGGTGTGGCTCCTGTTCCCTCTTCAACGTCCCTGTCTGGTCCATGTACTGCAACGGCAGGAAGGTTGGGTTCGCTATTAGGAGACAGATGACTGTCAACGATTTGGCCGTTTTAAAGATGATGCAGTCCGTCTCCGTCGGCGCTGGCGTTTTGCCGGTGGCTCCCAAGTCTGAGGATGGAGACCTAATGTATTTACGTGCCAGTTTCGAACGAGTCATCGGTTCTGCGGACTCGGAGTCATTTCACATGATAAATCCAGTGGGGAGCTCTGGTCAAGAACTCAGTATTTTTCTCTTGAGATCATGACGTCCTATCCCTCCTCTTTAATAATTGTTTTATTTCCTTTTAGTATATGTAAAAACCATATCTTACCATATGTGTGCCTGTTGTTTAATTAGTAGCTGAGCCTTGTGTGTATAATTTATATAGATATATTCTCTCAACCTTAGTTTGCTTCAGATCTTTTTATTTAATATATATCGAATCCATTTTTATAGGCATTTTTCTTCATGCAAATGAATCTTGTCTTTTATAAGTTAAACCAATCAGAATGTAATAAGCTACCTAAAACTGATACGAAAATTCATCATTTAACAAATGTATGTTTCTGAGAAATTTTATGAGAATCTCTTAATTACATTGTTTAATTTGATGCCTATTGCATAAATCATACACTTGAAGATTATACCAACCAGTAATCAATGTGATTCAATATGGATACTGGGTACTTACACACGTGCAATACTTGGCTCGCAGGCAAAGAAATGATTGTAAAGACAACTGAATAAAGCAACGTATTGGTGCTAATACGATGAGCAACAGTTAACTACTACACTGCACATTAATTAATGCAAAGTAGAAAGTAATGATAAACTAGAAGAGAAATTATTGTACGGAAATTATTTTGTAAAGTATTAAAAAAAAAAAGAAAAAAAATAACAAAAGCTGGGTGGCATGGCGGTGTGGGCATTAAAACGACAGAACAAGGGGGAGCTATGGACCATATGGTTGACTGTTGTTTTGCTGTTTAGTGGTATTTGCAATAAACTAAACAACACCATCGTATTTGTATTTTAGCTTAGGTATTGCATCTAGTATAAAAATTATTTGTATTTTAACTTTGGTATATGCATAGAAAGAGAGCACGAAAACATGTTTTTGCTCTGGCTTCTTCTTTGACCGTTGTCTCAAAACTTTTTTACTTTAATTAATGGAGATCCTTTCAAATTAAAAAGGATGGACAAGACATTGGGTGTAAAACGCCAACTCTCTCCCCTCACTAAGCCCAAGGCACTTGGGCTGCCCTTCAACCTTCCTCAACTCAAAACCCACCCATATAATGTAATTCAGCTTGGCCACGCTGCTTTTTTAGGTGATGATTAAATACTTAATTGTATGAACTATTAGATATGTACTTTTAAGATTTGAAATTGATCATAAGCGATTAGAATTAAAAAGTGTATATCTAACGTGATTATCGTAATATATAATGTACTGAATGAATTCTTAATTTGTTCAACTTTTTTATAATATATATTTTGAGTTATTCTAGATTTTATTTAATGCATTTTTTTTTGAGATCAATAAAAGAAAGCCAAGAAAAGGTCACTCCCGCCAAGTCATCAAGCGGAGAAAATTTGCACTTTGAATCATGCCAAACAAAACAATCTTGCTGATCCAAAGCACAAAATTATTAGGATTTTGATTACCTATTGTTATATTTCATGATTTCCAAATTCCGATTATAATTCTACTTTAAAATTAAATATTCTCTATTAGAAGAAATGCAAAAAAAAAAAAAGGGTTTTACTTCATATGCCTGCAATATAATATTCTTTTAGTCTTTATGATTAACAATTTTTATATGTATAAATTTTGGGTTAGGACTGGGTTAAACAAGAATGGGGGTGTCCACTGTTGAGCTTGCCCATTCTGATATTTCAACAACCCAACAAAATAATTTTTATTCTTTAGTCCGTTCCTTCATCAATAGACGGGCTAATTGGCTCCAAATCCAATCACATAAATTCACGTAACTGGAGCCATTAGTTTTCCTAATGACTCGATCTAACCATAAAATTGAAATTATTTAAGATTGATATCGTAGTTTGTATAGAATATATTCGTTCTTAATAATTTTATGTTATTTTGGCATTATGCCTCCACCTGATCTTTCTTAGATGTAATGATGGTGAGTAAATTTAATCTACATGTAGTTAAGCAGATGCAGCTTCATTTCATTAGGACACAGGTTGATGGTGGTGCTGATTGGATCTCCAGGGCATATCTACAATCAATTCTTGCACTATTGGCATCGCCCAATGTCCCATCAACTAATTCTGTGTTAAAATAAAGATAGATAAAATCGTTGCATTCTTTTTTAAGCAGAAGAGAGTGGAACTGAACTTTGATATCTCTGGATGTATAAAATCTAGGGACCCTCAAAATTTAGATTTTTAATTTTCTCTTCATAGATATTCGTTTTAAATGCAGGGATATGAAAAAAAAATTCTGTAATTGATTGTATTCAATATGAGACTAAAGATTTAATTGTTGTTATAGTAAATTTTCTTCGAGAATTACTTTACTAAATTATTCGGTCCCAAGTCCCAACGCAAGTTATGCTGCTCTCTTTGCGAACTGTTTTAATTATATAATGCAGCTGTAATGGAAGACGAGAAATGGAGAGGTGGTGGAACGTGGAAGAAAGGGACTAGTGCAAATTGGACAGTTGGGGAATGAGAATTGAAAGTGTTTTATTTATTTGTTGCTAGCTAGCTGCTCCGTCCCCAGTCCATTTTATATCACAATCAAACTCCAGTTTTCAGCTGTAAATGTTACCCACAAATATCACAATCATAGTCCCTTCACTCACCTGTCTCCAATTTATTGTTTGTTAAGAGACTCAATACTTAGTTGGTGAAGTATGCAGGTTAGAGGATTTTTTGGTTTGAAGTAGAAAGGCCATTTCTTTGCATCTCTTATTTTACTAGCCAATATGACAATGCCAGTTAGACATTCCTTCTCGTAACAGATTTATGGTGCGGGTGATGGAACCTTTCTTGACTCCTATTTATTTATTTTAGCTGAAGTGCTTCTTTCTTTTCGTGGCTGAACAGAACCAGAGGATGCCGAGTGCAGATCGTTCCTATCTCTCCTGCATGTTCTTCCGCCACTTGCATACAGATTCTTTTTATCTGTGGTGATTTTCCAGTTTCTTTCGTTTGCAGTGTTTCATACTGCGCAAACCAATTAATTTTGGGAAAAATGTTCCTTTTTTTTTGGCAAAACAACAGTTCACTTTGCTTTCTTACATAATTTTCACGACCACTAGGCTGAAAGTACCGTTTCAGTTGCGTGTGAAGTATCATTCAATTTATCTTCTAAATTCGAGGTTAATTTTATTTATTTACATAATAGAATCCTTAGTTGAACTAGTTTAAATTTGACTAATTTAAAATATTTTTTCTCTTTCTACATTTTTCTGCACATTTACCTTTAACTACAGATTCTTTCCACATTCTCAATATGTTGCTTATGGTTGCAGATTTTCCTCTACTAGCCATTACTTTTATGCCTATAAATACTGCTTCTACAGTTCTTCATAATACACATAAAAAATATACTTTCTTCTTTCTCCCTACTAGGTTTCATAAATATTATTCTTTGCTGTTCCTGCTCCTAATTACTTATTATAAGAGCTTGTTGTATTCTGAGGGATGCGCTATTTAAACAATTTACTTGTGTTGGTGAAATATCCTTAAAGTCAGTGTCTATACACGCCTCAAGTTTTGCATTAATTATCGTACTCTTTACAACAATCTTAAGGATATTTACCATGAACACTCGTTCCGTTGCTAATATTGCTACTGCTGCTGCCATCGAATCCACACCTGCCGCTACTGCCTTGCGGCCCCTTGCTGTCTATGCTTCAGCTTCTGTTGGCGTGTTTGTCGTATCCACGACTGTGCCTCTTGTGCCATTTGCTAAATCATTTCCGGACATCTCCAAAATTGAAGTGTTCAAAGGAGATAATTTCAAAAGGTGACAAAAACACATTTTTTCTGTACTAGACATGCATGGAGTCGCCTTTGCTCTCACTAACTCCAAACCATCCGAATCATCTCCTAGACAATTGGGGTTATTGGGTGATGCAAATAAGGTATGTAGACACACAATTATTAACACTTTTTCTAATGAATTGTTTAATGTCTACTGTTCATATAAGGAAACAAAAGAGATTTGGAATTTTATGATCATTAAGTACACTGTTGAGGACGTTGGAAAACAGAAATTTATTATTAGCAAATATTATAGATGAAAGATGACCGAAGACAAGGGCATCAAGGTACAAATCAATGAATACCACAAGCTCTTGGAGGAGAAGAACATGCATTTTTATAGGAAAAGTGATGGTATTATACTATCACAAAGCATTATGTTGAGAAACTTCTTAGAAAGTTTGAATATTTTGATATCAAACTTGTGAGTACTCTTATGATGCTAACACTCAATTAAAGAAAATAGAAGTGATCCTATTGCTTAATCTGAGTATGCACAGATTATTGAGAGTCTGATGCATTTAAAGAAATTTTCTCGACCTGACATAGCATATGTTGTGTGTAGATTGAGTAGATATACACAGAATCCAAACAATGAGCATTGTGTTACAATAGTCAAACTGATAAAATATTTGAGAGGTATCATGAACTATGGTATTTTGTATAGTGAATTTCCCGTTGTATTAAAAAGATACAATGATACTAACTGAATTTCAAATTCAGATGTGACAAAATCCACTAGTGGTTATGTATTCACCCTTGGTGGTGGTGCAATTGCGTGGAAATAAGTCAAACAAATTATTATTGCTAAATCCACTATGGAGTCAGAATTTATTGTTTTAAAGTTGGCTGGTAATGAGGCTGAGTGGTTGAAAAACTTCTTAGCAGTTGTGAAACCAATGCTTTCAATTTCCATGCACTGTGATTGCCAAGCGGCAATAGCCATTGCAAAGAACAAAAGTTTCAATAGTAAAAATAGAAATACCCATTTGAGACATGATGTGATAAAGCAGCTACAAAAAGATAAAATTATATTCACTGATTATGTGAAGTCTGAAATGAATTTGGCCGATCCTCTAATGAAACCATTGGATAGAAAGTTAATAAATGAAACATAGAGAGGAATGGGATTTTAGGTAAATTGAGAAATACTAGCCGTTATCTTTTGTACCTATCAATATTGCTTCTGCAGTTCTTCATAATACACATAAAAAAATATACTTTCTTCCTTCTCCCTGTTGAATTTTATAAATATTATTTTTTATTGTTCTTGCTCCTAATTTCTTATTAGAAGAGCGTATTGTATCTTAGGGAATATACCATTTAAATAATCTACTTATGTTGATAAAATATTCTTAAAGTTAGTTACCTCAAGCCTTGCATTAATTATCATACCCTTTATAATAATTTTTAGGTGACTTAGTTTAGATACTAGATTGTAATTTGAAACACCATGTGGATCGAATTGTCTTTTGTACGGTTTGCTTTGACACAGATTGTCAAGTCAGAGAAGTTATCGTCTTGGAACTCTAAGAGTACAGTGCACTTTGCCTCCACCATGGTTACTCCTAGTAACAACACTCCTACTCCAAAGGTTTAATCTATACACCTTATCCAATTCTGCACTTTTTCTAAATCTTGGTTTGATCTGTTGACTATCTAATCTAGTTTTCTGATGCACTGA
Source organism: Hura crepitans (assembly GCA_948208565.1). Classification (NCBI taxonomy): domain Eukaryota; kingdom Viridiplantae; phylum Streptophyta; class Magnoliopsida; order Malpighiales; family Euphorbiaceae; genus Hura; species Hura crepitans. Next base: position 10,320 of record CANXYI010569378.1, read on the forward strand.
GGAAGGAGATTGCCAAACTTGAGTCTGAAATATTGCATTTGGAGCTATACCTTTTATCACTCTATCAGACAGCTTTCAAGGAGCACCTCTCTGCCTTATCAAATGTCCCTAACAACCATTTCCAATTCAGACAAGGGTCACCATCATCAGTTGTGGTAAATCAATCACATGATAATTTAAAACCATATACGGGGAAAGGCACTGATAGGGTGTATTTATGCACTATTTTTCGTATAATTTTTCATGCTTTTACATATTTAATTATGCTAAAATGATAAGAATTGACTTAGTTTGGGTATTTTGGTTATTTTGGACAGGTTTTATTAATTTCAAGTCAATTC
>CANXYI010569388.1:0-18655 GCA_948208565.1 Hura crepitans
ATTTAAATAGGGAATATAGAATGAGGAATGTAGCTCAAGCAACTTAATAATAAATTTGACAAGAACAAAGAACATAATGATGAAATGGATAATTGATAAGAACATAAATCACATAATATAAGAGTTAGTTAATCTAGTTAATGTTATCATATATGAATAGGTAAGTATGAGAAGATAATCTAGTCTATAAAACATCAATAACATATAAGTATAACCAAGACAAATAAAATAATGTGAACCTAATTAAGTGTTTGATAAAAGTTTGTTATGCATTGCATGCTTTGCATGAATTAGCTATACATTATCAATAAGATGTTTTTATAGTAATGTATATTTCATTGAGTACACCACTAAGCAATATCCTTAGTGCATCATTGTTTACAATGCATAGGTAATAGATAAAAGATCAAAGTAGCAGCCTCAAGCAAAACAACACAGACCATGGAACTTTATTTTGTCATAATCTGAATACTTGTATGTTATATGGTTATAGACTTGCACTCATGTGTACACAATGAAAGTGGAACTAAACCTAAATAAATGTGAATATATGTGTATATATATACATGTGTATTTATGCAAGTTAATTATTCTATATATTATATAAATCTTAGTTTAGGCTTTTATGTACTGATTGAAAATAGTACGGTTTAAAGGCTAATGCTATAATTAATGAGATAAATAGTTTGAGTTAATAAGTGTGATAAGACTTTACGATGATCAAAAGGATCACAAATATCGTGTGATACTTGTTAATGTCATAGGAGTGTATTTTTTATAGGTTGAGATTTTGATGCTATCACTAAGTAGCTGTTATGATGCTAGATTTGAGTTAAATAAACCCTAAATTGATTACACTAAAATATTGACTAAATAACTATGCAATTGGAACTTAATACACTAAAAAAAATATAAAAAGGGTTTTAAGAGGAGATGAAGGTTAATTGGGAATAATAGGGTAAGAATAAGGTAAACAAGATTATGTGTCATCTTTTATTTAGGTTAGGCAATTGGATTGGGTAAGGGGTGTCATAATAGGTCTGTGTGCACCCCAAAAGCATACATAAATTTGGTCCATATGGATTTTGTACTACCACAAAAAAATACACAAGCAAAGTAAGGGACACAGAGAGCCATCATATAATATAGGTATGCACGGACCTCACAAAGACATACTGTGGGTGTGAGAATAGATTTGCACAGATGTGAACTCCTCGATGGGGAAGGTCTGCACGAATTTATCCATGTACCAAAAAAGGAAAAATAAAGTAGCTATCATCTATTCTAAAAAGAGTAGAAACACAATACAACAATAAAAATGTATGTATGAGAATAAAACATAATTAGTAATAATCAATAATAAATAAATAAAAGAGCCACCAAAGATAAGAAGAACATAAGAACTAATCTCCAGTCTCTAATAGTGTAGACCTATCAAAATTTAGCCTTTTAGTACCCTATTTTCATAGAAGATCCTAAATCCAATAAAAGAAATTGCAAATAAAAGAAAAAAATTTAAACACTGGTGTCTAATATAGGTTCGTATAGACCAAAGTAATGCAATGTTTATGGGAATATAGGTTTGCTTAAACAAAATTCCTTATAAAATGAGGTCTATATAAGCCTCCGATCATATATGGAATATAAAATAATTATTGAAACAAAACAAACAAGCAAAAAGAATAGTGGTCTCCCTTTTCTAATGAAGTAGACCAATCAAAATTAGTCTTTTAACACTCCAATCAAAATTAGTCTAAGATCCCAAAAATAAGAAAAAAAAAGCTTAAAAAGAGATAAAAAAAAAAGTAATAAGAAGGACTAAAATTGTGATGCCTTTCACCCATCCCACTCCTGGATTCAAATGATGAATGACATACAATCGATATTAAACTTCTGTATATCCTTGTTTCTTAAAACTTTAACATAATCTTGTTCTCCTAATATGCATTTACACTATTTTAATAAAAACCACATATTAAGTTACGCCATTTGGGACTATTGTGTAAAAAATCTAATAGCACAATGGCTACCCCATGACACTATTCCAAATACTAACCTACATGAAAAAGTGCTTCTAATGAACCTAGACACATTAATACTTCAACATCCACATCATGCACATATCCTTGTTCACATTCTATAAATATTAACCATGCTTCAGAATCTCTACACATTATCATGATTAAAAACATCACACATATACTTATATCTAAACTATCTTCAAATATTATAAAAATACAACACTTGAACAAAATAATCCCAATGCCCTTACATATGTACATATGTGTGTCAAGTTAAAACCAAACTCAAAACTATATATATAAATCTACATATGTCAAAAAGAGCAACTCCACTTCAATAAACCTCATCAGCTAGTAACTATTAACTTTAACTTTCTCCCATACACGTCAACTTACATATTGCAAAAACAATAATGATACACTATGCTATACAACTTATTGGTGTATATAAGAGCATAAAGCTTAAAACATACATAGACACATCTATATTCAAGAATATTCCTTTTTAAATCTATATCAAGTAAAATGAATTAATGACAATAACCATCATGTATGCATATAAAAGACATTTAATACACTCAAGATGTCTTAACATATTATCAGCACTTTAAATACTTTAATAGGTTGGTTGAGCTTATTTTTAATTGATGTCATATGTTCATGTAAAATCATTTAATACATTCTAATTATATAATTTCATATGATGCATATTTATTAATTCTTTATCATTTACTTAGTCCTTTCCATTCCTTTTTTGTGATCATGTAATTCCTCATTCATAAGATTTATTTCATAACATGGCTTGTTAATGAAACTTTCTTTTTCTCTTAGAAGATTATCATATCTAACATACAAGTTATTATTTTTTAAGATATACTTAATTACTTTTGATTATGCCTTTAACTTATTTCCTATACTTTTAAATAGTATTATACATAAAATACAAATACATATATATAGAATGTAGTTCAACTAACTTCTTAAAATACAATTAACTTTCTTTTATTCACATATTTTATTTAGTCTTCTTCATTTTTTAATGTTTTGGCCCACACCAAGCATTTTTATCCCATTTATTTTCTTTCCCTAGTTTCACGTAATCACCTCTACTAACATAATTCAACATTTTAGATGTTGTTTCTCCTAACCTTATTACTATGTGAATTTTAGCCTCTAATTTCATTCAATATCATGTACCAAAATAAATACTAGGTTTCATATATTAAGCATTTTACCTAATGCATCATAAAACTAGCACTGTGTATTATCATACACTTTTTACACATCTTTTTGGTCCTTATATGTATATGTGTGTGCATGTGTGCATATGTGTGTATGTTTGTGTTTATATATATACACATACATACATGCATGCACGTATACACATACTTATTTTACTTGTCACCATAAAAAAATAATCATTGTATTCTATCATTTTCATTATGAAATAATTATTACGAAGTATTTTCTAAGTTGTTCAATTTTTCAAATACATGTTACTATTCATGCTTACCAACATACTTACATACTTAAACATACAAAGGTTGTGATACATAATGCATCATAAGATAATATTTATTATAAATCCTATTCTTTTATATATTTCTTTATGAATCATAACATATGTATACACAATACACATTCATAGCATATCTAATCAATTTAACCATTTTCACACTTAGTTTTCTTAGATGTTTGGTTTTAGCTCTCATATCACACTCTTATATCATATTCATGCATATTTATTATTAGGTTTGTATATAATTTCACACTTAATTTCTCCATCCTTTTATATAATTTCTACTTTCACATTCCAAGACATCATGTTCATATTTTGAGGATTTATTTATCGATATTCACATTTTCATTATAAATCTATATCATATTATCTAAATCTCTTGTTAGATGTCATGTATATCTATATGTATTGACATTTAACAACCTTCAAGGTATATCATTATGAATGAAGCAAATTAACAAGTTTTTAACATTTTCTTAAATAGAATATCATATTCATTTTAAAATATGGAGTTCATTTATGGCCTATACTTAATAGACAATTATCCTGATACTAGATAACGAGACTACCTAGGCCACAAAGGCCATATGTTAAACCACAAAGGCTATTACTAGACTCAAAGATCATTATAAGACCATAAAGGTTATAAGCTAGACCTGAAGATCATTTCTAGACATAAAGGTCATTACCAGACCCAAAGGTCATTACTGGACCATAGAGGTTATAAGTTGGACTTTAAGGTTATTACTAGACCACAGAGGTCATAAGCTATACTTAAAGGTCATTATTGGACCATAGAGGTCATTACTAGACCACAGAGGTCATAAGCTCTACTCAAAGGTCATTACTGTACCAGAAAGGTTCAGAATTTTATATCTTATTTATGCCCTAATAATATGTTGTCCATGCATATTGTAATGTTTATCAATCCCTTATCAATTAAGCATGCATCATTCTTAATTTAAATTGAATCACTTTTTCATGTAAGGAAGTAAATTGCAATATTTATGAAATATAATACATATATGTACATCCAAAATATAGGTCATTCATTATTTGTTAATTGACCAGACAACTACCGGTAATTCCATAGGAATTGGTGCTAATTGCCCAACTCCTATCTCTAGGAGATTGGCCTTTATTGAAATACATTTAGTGATTGTGACTTTTGATTAAGGAAATACAAATCCATTTTATTAGAAAACACCAATTTGTTATATATAAAATAGTTTGATATGAAATTTAGGCTTTAGTGCACAAAACAAGTTTTTACTAACTATTAAAACCCTAAAATAAATAATAAAGTGTAAATAGTACAAAACCAAAGAGATAAATTACAACACTAAAATGGTCCCGCTTTTACGTCACCTAGTTTATGCAGACCATCTTCAAGGAAAGGGTTAAATTTGTTCTGTCTTTCAATCTAGCAAGGGAACTCAATTGATAACTCAGAGAACAACAAAGCCAAACAAGGTTAGATCAAGGCTATATGAGCATAGGCACATGATAAACAAAATATGAACATATCTAAAACAAATTAATTGAGGGCTACTAATTATACAAATAAAACATATTCTAAGGAACCATCATGCAACTCATCATATTTAAGTTCGTGCAGACATATAGTCCTTGTGATAGGGAGTCCGTGTGGACTACCTTTCAGTCTCATACACACAATCACATTCTTTCAATATTAACATATGAATATATTGATTCATATCAATCAACTATCATATAGCAAAGTGCCTTAAAATATAGAATCATGCTTACTAGATGTAGGTCCGTGCAGACCAGTTTGCCATATTTACATAAAGGGGAGAAGGCCGTACGGACTAACCTATCATGTTTATGCCTAAAGGAACTAAGTCCGTGCGGACCTAATTACGCAAATGATCAGATTTGTGTGATGATCATTAACATCATACAAATACTTAACATTAGCTATAAGAATCAATTCCACATCCTATATATCACTATGATGGCCTACTCATCATGAATAGAAGTGGGGATAACAAAGTACCACCTCACTTATACATCAATTTTAAAGGTCATAGGCTTGCAAGATATCAAGAAACCTTTAATAGACCTTAAACATTACTTGAACAAGAAGTCTCTTTAAACAGTAGCACAAAAGTCTCAAGTTTTAGGTGAAGATGGTTTGAGTTGCTCCTAGTTCAAGCTTTCTAACCTTTTGAATGCTTTCTACTATTTTAAGGTGTATTTTCAATTGTAATTTTTTAGCCTCCCTTTTTCCTCTCTATTGATGTAAAGAAGTAATTATACTTAATCTCTTTATGTTTTTTTATTTTCATCCAGAAAAGAGTCCCAATCATTAAAGGATTATGGCTTTTAGACTGAATAAGCAAGATTCCTCCTTCGGAGTGTTTTTTTCATTGACAACTCCATACGGACTTATCCGTACTAGTCCACGTGGACTAGGCTTTTTGGCATGCTAGTCCATGGGCTTTATGGGCTAGATTTTGGCCTGTTCACAGAGTTATTCTATGCGAAAATTATTTAGTAAGTTTGTGTAGACCTACCTCTTGATGACTTTATGCTATGCTTAAGAGTTTGTCTCTGGCTATCATCATAGGTCAAGGGTGAGGTGTCTACACATTGTTTCATTAACACATACATAATACACCAATGTTACTTATAGCTTCTATAATTAACAACTTAACTTTTATATTCCTACATCACATATAAATTTTTTATTTTCAATTCTCACACATATATTAATTTCTTTTTCTTACCATAGTTCATTAAGATATCCTATTTTGGGTATATAGTCATATAGTCATAACTTTTACCATTTCATATCATACATGTTCATAAACTCACTAATGTTATACAACATTATAACATTTCATCAAGCAATTACATCAAAAATCTTTGAAATATCTACTTTAATGTCAATTATTCAACATACTAGTATACCATTCACAAATTTCCTTATAATCTAGCTTACATATATTTATCACCTACCATACATATTTCGTCCATCACATGCACACACCACTCTTAGTTTTCATTCATCATTCCATCATGGTTATATGCATATTTATTACATAAACTAGTTTGGTTGCTCATTAAAAACATTAATTACATAACATGCTTGTGCACTTATTACACATGCATACTTTAACATCAAACTAGCTTATCAATTCTTGGATACAAATACCAAATCAAGCCAAAATATTCTTCAACACTTTGATTTTCCTTTTACTTCCATTTCTTCTTCCCTTTTGCCTCCTTCAAAAATTTAGTTACTATTCACTCAAGAACTTTAAATTCAAAATTCCTTAAATTGGCACCATAATCTTATGTTTTAATACATTAAAAGGCTTGCTTATGTCTTGAAATGGCTTATAAAGGTGAGAGATGGTGATAAATCAAAAGAAAGCCAACATAAAAGAATAGAAAAGGGATCTTCATGGCTAATGGTAGAAGAGTAAGAAATGGGCTAATTTTGCTCTTTCTTTTGGCCACTTCTTGACTTATATATGCCTTAATCTAAAGGCTAAAATAAATTCTTTAATTGATCCAATAACCTATGTTTAAAGCCCATATGAAATTCCTTTTTATGCTTTTTTTTTCTTTCTTCAATTTTATTCTTCCAATTCTATCCATCAATTAATATTTCTAATGATCCTAAATAATCATATATAGTATTACTCGATGGTCCCAAATAAGCCGTATGCAAAAACCTTGAAATTTTGATATAAAATTAACTCTTTTTCCTTATTTGATCTTTATAAAATTCTCTTTATGTTAAAAAATTGCAATTCCAATCCTATTGAACTCTTTGGAATATTTGATTATAAGGTTGTGAAACTCCTATGTCAACTCATGAAAAATGTTGAAATTATTAGTTCATCCTTGACCAGGTAACTATTCATTTTAGGTTATAATAAAAACATCATTATTCATTTTGAAGTTCTTAATGACCTTATTTTCATTTCAAATTTTACCCGTAATTATGTTATAAATAATACTTCTATCTATTATATTATTATGACTTGACTATCAAGAAATACAATTAACATCTTGAGAAGTACTATTCACAATCTTGAGATTTTCGGGTGTAACAAAAAGAGAAAAATAAAGATGAAATGAATAGAGGAGAGCCTTTTATAAGGGTTTCTTTAGGTATTTACCTCACTTCAAGAGTAAGTAATAATAGAGTTTTCTTTAAGTTTTTCAAGTTTTTGCTATAAAGGTTTGAGTTTTAGCAAAGGTATTTTGGCGAGGTTGAGAGAGAGGAAGAGATAAAATAGTTTGCAAGTGTTAAATGATATTTTCAAAAATCCCCCTCTTTCTACCTCCAAATTGGCCTTTTATAGTTCTCATTAGAAATGGCTAATGATCTCTACAGAAAATATGCCTTCAGCCATTTGGAAGGTGGTCTCTAAGTAACCATGAATTGTCTAGGTCCATATGAACCTAAATGTAAAAGTCCACATGAACTAAACTATAAGTCTACATAGATTTATATCCTTATGAGAGGAAGTCCACATAGATGTAAATAGCCTTTGTGTTGACAAGGTCTATATGGACCTTAATCCTTGTGAATAGAGATCCATATAGACATTACGGGATATCTATTGGTTACCTTCTTGAGTCCATTTTTAAAGCTGTGTTTAAGTTTTACTTCGAGGGTATTTTACTTAGTTTATGGGCCTCCCCTTACATCTCTTGAGAAACATTTAAGATTTATGAGTTTTATCATTGGAAACCTCTAAACCAAGAAGCATCTTAGATCCTATGTCTATAAATGCCTTAATATCTATATGCTAGTAAGATATTTAGGCAGGAAAAAAAAAGAAGAAATGAATTCACATTAATGCTTAGAAAGGTGCAAGTGAAATTGTGTCTAGTGCTTTCTTTTGTCACTAATTTAGTTTTAGCTCTTTATACTATAAATAGACCTTCTAGGTTAGATTTTTAGCACTTAAAAATCAAACCCAATGCATGCTCAATAAGGCCTATGAAATGGGCCTCAAATTAGATTAGGTGCAAGGCTTATTAATAGGCTTATTTACGTAGAATAATAAGGTTTGCATTATATAATGATTTAAGACTCTTTTGGGCCTCATTTTAAATTAGTTATAAGTCTAATTTATAACCATTTTAACTTTTAAAAGGTTTGTTAAAGGCATATTAAACCTACACTCAAAATTGGGCCTCTAAAGCCCTAACCCTTTTAATACTTCAAAAGCTCAATAAGTTAATTAGGCTCTAAGCACAATTACTTCTTTTCTTCTTTATTTCTTCTCCTTTCAATGAAATCTAATATCATTGAGATTTCAAAAAAAATTGATTCTCATATTAGTTCTTTATGTGTGTGACCTTTATGGTTTCAAAGCACATTGGCAGAACATAGCAAATTAGAGTCCTAATCTAACTAAGACTCTTATGGTTCAATCACATTAAATTCATAATTAATTCATAATTAATAATTCAAGTGTGTAAAAGTCATGGGAAGTGTCTAGCCACACATCAAGACTACCCTTATGTTAAAATGTTAGGTGGTTTGACTTAACCCTTAGACATACATTTGCCATGCGATTACTCTTTTCTCCACACTTTATCTCATTTAGGTTTGAGTATAGACTTGTGTCAACCAAATGCTTAATTAAATATGTCTAATTAAGCCCAAAATACATTATTTCTAATATTTACATCTTTATTATTTCTAATATTTACATCTTTATTCCTAAAATACCCTTATAGATCTCATTCAAGCTTGCATTTCACTTTGGCCAAACTTTTTCGAATAAAGATATATTAGAACTCTAGGATAAACTCCCTATTATAATTAAGGGTGTGAATTCTTGTTGATCACTTAACTATCTTCAAGTATCACATGTTAAACCCAAGCTTTTAGTTAAATATACATTGTGGTGATGTAAAAGCACTAGAGTTAAAGAATAGTACTTGATACATAAGAGAACCTTAGTGATCTCAAGTTTAAAGACACTTGCACAAATGATATGATGAGATGTTTTCACTTACATAGATTATGTATCCATGTTAACATCTCATAATAGGTCTCCAATATACTTGTTTCCAAAGTAAGCATCCGTATGTTAACCCCAGACATCACCATACCTATAGCTAGTGAGAACTACTACTTGACTAATTCAAGGAGTATAACATGTGCTAGTTTATCCTAATTAACAATGTCATATTCCTGTTAATAGTATTACTAGGGATATATTTTCATATTTCACATTGGCATGTAATAAGAATCCACATTATGAACAATTTATGATTTTCTTTACATTGTGAATTAATACTAGGGACTTTATTTCAAAGTTTAAGATATATATCAAACAAATGAATTACCATAAGCACTATTTAATAAAGAATGCCTTTTATTATAAATAAATGTTTAATGTACACAAAATATCCCTATTACACATAAGCTTTAGGGCATACAACTAACAATCTCCCATTTACACTAAAGCTAATCACCTATTTATCTAATACCCATATTATTTACATGGCGATTGAACTCATTATGGGGTAGTGCCTTAGTGAGATGATCAATAATATTTTGATCTATGGGGACTCTCTCAATCTTTACATCTTGCCTACTAACTATCTTATAGATTATATGGTAATGCTTGAGGACATGCTTGGATTACTAATGAGGTTGTGGTTCCTTTACGTGTGTAATGGCTCCTTTGTTGTTACAATATAGTGGTACTTAATGAATAAATGGTACAACTCCAAGTTTAGTGATTAACTTGATGATCCATACTGCTTACCTAGCTGTATTAGAAGATATAATGTACTCTATTTTTGTAGTGAAGTTTGTATTTGTATATTATTTGGAACTTTTCCAACTAATTACACCTCTTGCAAATAAGAACACCTAACCTCATTAAGATTTGCAATCATCTTTGTTAGACTGGAGGCTAGCATTGGTATATCTCCTTACTTTCAAATCCCTTTCTCTATATACTAAGAATACATCCTCAATTCCTCTTAAGTGCTTAAGGATGTTCCTTACAATGACCTAATGTTCCTCTCTATGATTAGATTAGAATCTACTCATGACACTATAAAACAATTCTATATTTAGTCATGTATGTAACATAGTAAATATGATAGATCCCATAGTTGATGCATATTGGATCTTACTCATGCATTCTCTCTCCTCTTATATCTATAGACACATAAACATAGAAAGAATTTTCCTATATACCATAGGTACAAATCCACTCTTAAAGATATCCATGCTAAACCTCTTTAAGATTTTATCTATATACATAGACTCTAAAAGACCTATCAACCTCTATGATCTATCTCTTTAAATCTTTATCTCTAATACATATATTGCTTCACCAAGGTCTTCAATGGAGAATTTCTTTAACAAGTAGATCCTAATTGAATGAGAGTTGAGACATTATTTCTAATAAGAATTATGCAATCGACATGTAGCACTAAGAAAATGATAGCACTCTTACTAACCTTCTTGTATACATAAGATTCATTTAGATTTTGCAAGAAAACAAACTCTTTGAATGCCTCATCAAAATAGATGATCCAGCTTCTAGATGCTTACTTCAATCAATAAATGGATATTTAAAGCTTGCATACCTCACTATTATCACTAGATGTGAATCCCTCAAGTTGTTTCTTATACACTTCCTCTAACATATTTCCATTAAAGAAGCTTATCTTTATATCCATTTGCCAAATCTCATAACCATAATGAGTGACAATAGAAAGTAAAATCTTAATAGATTTAAGCATGGCTACTAGTGAAAAAGTTTCATTAAAGTCAATTCCTTGCCTTTGATGATAACTATTTACAACTAACCTTGCTTTATAAGCAGTTACACTACCTTTCATGTTAGTCTTCTTCTTGAAAATCCATTTGCACCCAATGGGTTTTATCTCTTTAGGTGCATCAACCAAAGTTCTATACTTAGTTGTTAAACATGAAATCCATTTTGGATTTTATGGCCTTTAGCCATAATTGTAATTCTGAGCTCTTTAAAATCATTACATAGCTTATAGGCTTATCTTTATCTAGTAGAGTCACATATTTGTTCTCATCTATGAGAAATCCATATCTCTCAATAATAGTATGAACTCTAGTAGAATGTCTAAAAACTTGTGTTATAACAAGTTCTTCTATTAACTTATCACCAAGAATAATAAATTAGGATCTGTTGGTTCATTAGCTTCTATTTGTGGATCTTGAACTTTATCAATTTTGATTCTACTCCTCTTATCTTTCTTTAAGAGAAGCTCTTCTTTAAGAATGTAGCATGCTTTGAAACAAACACTTTTTATTTTAACATCTTCTTTGGATATCCCATAAATAATCATGTGTCAGATTTAGCATCTAGATTATCTGAGACTATTCTTTGCACATAAGTAAGGCAACCCCATAATTTTTGATATGTAAGTATAGCTTTTTGTTATAACATATATCATACAGAGTAACATCAACTGACTTAGATAAAACTCTATTTAAAATGTAAACAACAATTTCTAGTGCAAAACACCACAATAACTTAGGTAGATTTGCAAAGCTCATCATTGATCGAACCAAGTCTAACAAGGTTCAATTTCTCCATTCAAATATGCCATTATGCTATTATGTATAAGAAAGAGTCCACTTAGATAATATTCCATTATCTCTTAAATAGCTTTCAAAATCGTCGACTTAAGTATTCTTTTCCTTGATCTAATCAAAATGTTTTAATACTTTTGCCATGTTATTTCTCAATTTCATTTCTAAATTCTTTGAACTTTTTAAAGGCTTTAAATTTATACTTTATCAAGTACACATATCCATATATAAATAATCATCAATAAAGTTTATCAAGTAGAGATAACCACCTCTTACATGTGTGGTCATTTGGCTACATACATATGAATGTATTAGCTCTAATAAACCACTTATATGTTCACCTTTTCTAATAAAAGGTGTTTTTGTCATCTTGACTATTAAATAAGATTCACATGTTTCAATTAATTCATAGTCAAACGAACCTAAGTTACTAGACTTATGTAACTTAGACATGCGCTTCTCATTTTTGTGGCCAAGTCAGTAGTGCCATAAAAAAGATGGCTTTAAGCTATCAATAAATTTTCTCTTCATGTTTATATTATAGATCTTTTTTTATTATCAAGAATATGTATTCCATTAACATTAAAAGTAGAACAATAGAAAATATTATCCTCAAAAATTGAGCAACCTCTACTTTTATTAATGGAAATATCAAAATCTTTTTCAATAAGATAAGAAAAAGAAATAATATTCTTGTTTATTGAAAAATAATTATTAAATTCTAATACTAATCTTAAAGGCATATCTAAGTAATATATTCTTACCACTAATGCAATAACCCTTGCACTATTTGCCACGTGTAGGTCCATATCACCTTCATTCAACCTCCTACTAATTTTTTGTCCTTGCAAATCAAAAACCATTGAAAACCACCATTATTATCTAATACCCATATGTGATTATCAATAGCAGTACTATTAATTATTTATTTTAATAATGTACATACCTAAAGTAGATTCATTATGACATCCTCTACCAAATTCCAGAAGAAATTTGATAAGTGGTGCACTTCCCACTAGGTCACCCATCTTAAAATTTCCCTAATATTCATTCATTTAATGCTTATAGAAATTCCATTATTTGATCAGAAGGATTCTAAATTAATTTTCCCACCTTATGTCATTTTTATACATACCATTTAACATATTAAAAACCCTTTTCACTGACACTTCTAATATTTGGAAAAATTTAAGCAGCACAACGGCTACCTGGGGATGTTCTGAAAATTTTTTTCACCTATAAAAAAACACCTCTAATGTTATCTACATCATTTTACCTCCTTTTAGTCCCCTAATCATTAACACCCACATCAAACACATAGGGCCTTAAGCTCGTATTTATTCAATAATCATATCTAAAGCCATTCAAATAAGTCACTTGATTAATTACAACACTCCTATACTTTATATTTATAGACCTGGGATCTTTTAAGCATGCTAACCCATACTTATAGTATTTACACAAGTGCCACGTAAAACCAAAAAAAAAAGTGAACTCTATATACCTTTTAAAAGTACAACTGCTACATGGCATGTTCTTCGAGGCTAGGCTACTTATCTTTATTACCTATGCACCAAAAACACTAGTATGCTGAGTATAAAACTCAGTGGTGAATTTAAACCATGCAAAACATGTTACATGCATTGGCACATGCCATAATAATATAATAGTCAAAGTACAGTGTGTGAGTGATATGCCAGGTGATTCATGTCATTGCCATTTTTACACAAACTTACTGAAATTCCACTATGTTTAACATAATTAATTCTTTAGCATACATTGTCATTAATTGATTAGTATTTGTTTTTTATTTTAATTTAATTCCATTGTATAATCTCAATTAGGTAGATGACACTTACAGATACTGGGCTAATAAGGAACTGGAAAAATTATGCAGTGACCCATATTCTAGACCCTAATCGCTTACCAACCTAATATGGCTATAAAGATCAATTTATAAGAACCTCCTAAATTAAGTAACTGAACATAGGGATCAGTTCATAGACCTCCCAAGTTAATGAATCATAATAATCATGTCAAATTATTCATCTTAGTCTACCTTGCAGACTAATGCAGTGGCCCCTCTAAGGACCTTCGTCGCTGCTCTGGCTTAGTCTGATACACAGACAATAATGCTAGCAATATAGTGGTTTGCCCTATAGACAAGTAATGGCTCAATTATGAACCTTGGCTACTGCAACGGCCTAGTATAATAGACAAATACTCTAGCTACTGCTAATCCCTAAGTTGACTGGTCAACCTATCTAGTGGGTGTCTAACTAATGGGCCATTTGACTTTATTTAATGTTTATTTCTTTATTGAACATCTTTTTATAACATTGAGAGATGGAAAATAAATAGTTATAATTTTTTCTTAGATAGTTAATTTTTGACTTAGATAGTTACAAGTCGTTTTAGCCCTTACTGGACAACTACAGGTCACTTTTTCTGTCATATTTTAAGTTACCATCTTAGGCATAATTAAAGTCATATTAATTCTAGTCTAACAAATTATTTTAGTCTGTTTATATCCATGCTAAGTAATCATTTCAAATGTAAGTCCCCAAATTCAATTTACAGGACGGTTATAAGTCATTTTCCATTCTTATATTGGCCATTTAAGGTCCAAATTATGCCCTTTTCGTATCATTTTTTAGTGCCATTTGCACTCCTTTTCATACACTTTCATAGACCTAAAGCTAAGCTAAATTTTATCACTTAAGTAGCCATAAAAGAGGCTTTCACTTAATTGCACATATCATCCCAAAATGTCTCAAAATTTAGTGTTATTTTTCATGCCAAAGTTAGTTCATTTTAAGGTCACTTTTACCTAATTGTTCTAAGGCAATTTCAATACTTTTTCCACCCATTTCTTAACCTTAGAAAGGTATCCTACTTCCATGCATTTTATGCCTCATTACTAATGCATTTTCACTTAAGTTAGGTCATATGAATATTGCACAAACTATGCCAAATATATCATTCCAATCACACATATACACATGCTATGTCATACCTCATTTTTCATGCCATTTTTTGCCTTGCATACCTCTTAGCCAATACCTCTAAATTTCCATACATATCCTTTTTTTCACATTCAATCACACATAAACATTTTCTAACATCACACAAGCATGCTTACACACATATAATGCCATTACAATGCAACCTAGGCCATTGTATACCTTAGACATGTATCAGCCACACTAAGTGCACACACACAAGCTTTATTAATCAATTTCACCACCTACACCTATAATGCCATTACTAATAAGCTAATTGCCACATAACTTGCCATTTTAATTTACCATACACCAAGCCTTCATGCCAAGCAAACCTTTTAGCCACACTAAGACCTATTATCAATACTCCTAATTTCACGGCATATAATTATAATTCAAGCCTTCTCCATGTCAAACACTTTAGAAACCATGCCAAAATAAATTTAATAAGGCATATACACACATATACCATTACACCTAGCTCTCGACCAAATGGAGGATTAGCCCTTCTATGCACTATTTTCACCAATTCATCATTCTAACCATACATTCCATACACAACACAATTACAAGCTAAATACAACATTACATACACCTTATCTATATTTGTAAAAACAAAGTTATTTAAATAGTTAAAAATAATGGTTATGATTTTACAATAGTGTCATATGAATAGTGACCCAATTTTAACTGAACTAGAAAATGTTTTATTTTTACTCAAAAAATAACAAGATTGATACAACCTAACACTTAAATATTTCTTGCCATTAGAATTAGAATTTTTAAATATCAGGTAGTGTTTTTCTTAAAATTGGGTTAAGGTTAAAGTGTCAATTTAATTCAAATTTCCTTAATTTTTGAGCAAGATTTTTTAAAAGCTTTTGGGTCTTAGAGTGTATGATTTTATAAGACATATATGGTGTTTAAAATAGGGTTTTATTAGAGGGAAAATATTAAAAGAAGGGGTATTAAAAAGGAAAAAAAGTATGGCCATTAAATCTTTAGATAGAAAAACCCCTACCATCTAATTGTTTGACCATTTAAATCATCAATGTCCTATATATCATCAAGGTTAATGGTGGAATAGTGGCATTTACACCCCTTCATCTTGTTCTAGCCAACACCATTCCTATCATATTA
Organism: Hura crepitans; assembly: GCA_948208565.1. Classification (NCBI taxonomy): domain Eukaryota; kingdom Viridiplantae; phylum Streptophyta; class Magnoliopsida; order Malpighiales; family Euphorbiaceae; genus Hura; species Hura crepitans. The sequence goes on from CANXYI010569388.1 coordinate 16,276, forward strand.
CCTCTCTATTTTTTCTTCTTGTTTCTTTAATTTACCCTCAAAACCTCTATTCTATCCCTTAAATCAAACCTCCACAGTCCCATACATCCTATTAAAGAAAGAAAATAGAATTTGGTTAGAAGAAAATAATGAATTGATAGTGGGGTGAATAGTAACTAAAAAAATAAAGGGTAAGTTTTTCTTTGATTCAATATTTTTTTCATTAATCTTTAATATCCCAAGAACACGTATCTAAGGTTAGATTTGATTTTCAATGTGTACTGGATTTTATATGAATTTTCTAAGTTTCCTATATTTGTGTATGTAGAGAAAAAGGGACCTAATAAAGCTAAAGGGGAAGAGAAGGTTTAAAGAGGCTCTTTCGGTGTGATTGAAATCTAAGGTAAGTTTATTCAATGTACCTTATGATGTATGTTAAGAATGGTGAATTAAAGTGTGTGATCAAGTCTATGAAATAAATGCTTAATGCCATTAATGCCATATATTTTGATATTGTGAGTATGTTATATATATGTTAAAATAATGAAAATGTAATCATTAAATGCTATGCATATGGAGGCCAATACTTGTGTAGAGTGTGCATTAGTTCTAAAGTGAATGTTGTCAATGTAATTAAAGTAAAAATTAACTTGAATGTTGAATTTAAGTAAATTAGTTAGATGTATGTAGGATGATGTGTTTACCCTGGATGGCTAAAGCTTGCATTGAGAATATATGGTGGTGAATTGATGTTGACTTGTGTAATTATGTTGTAATGCCAATGTATATACATATATGATGGTAACAAGATGATTTGATTTATAAGTACATAGATATCAAGTAATAGTTAAATGTTGCCATATGTGTTCCTAATTATGTTGTGTTAGCTTAGATGGCAAGTTGGAAATTATAATTAGATTAAAGTGTCTTAAATATATGTATATGAGGGATGATGAATAAATGAATCTGTGATGCTATAAATATTACATGTTGCCCAAAAGACACAATAAAGTTCATTAAAGGGTATACGTATGTATGATAATAATTGGTTAATTATGAGTAGGTATTCAATCAATTTATATGATCTTGAGTAGAATTACATGATTTATAAAAGGATGAATGATTAAGCTCAAAAGGCTATATGGTCCAAAAATCTATTAAAGCTTAAGTACCTAATATGGACATGAAATGATGAGCTAATAATGTTGTGCAATGATGTTATGTTATATTAATGTTATATATGTTATAGCATGCATTGATATTTATGAGTACATTATTGCTTGAGATGATGTTTTATAGATCAAAGAATGATAGATATTCTTCAAATATGACATTTAAGTATGGCAAGTGCATTAGATGGCTTGAATTATAATTTGATATAGCAATGCACTAAATAGAGCATATGATTTTGCTATATGGCTGAATGGCTTGATTACTCCTTAAAAGTAAAATATGAAACATATCAAGATGGCATAATGAATAAGGCATTTGATGCAATGATATATATAAATGAATTATGATGATTTATGAAGTATGTAAATGATGTAATGATCATTATGTTATTGAGGCATGTATGACGACATAAGTTAAATCAAGAGATTTAATTAAGCCCTATGGTCATTTATTGACTAATAACACTTAAAATCTAATTAAGCTACTTTAAAAAGATGAAATCAAATACAACATGGTGATAGCCCATATATGTAAACAACCTAACTTAGATAGGTTGACTGATTAACTAAGGAAATTAATAGCTATTAAGGCACTTCGATGCTTTTGAAACCCTTAGGTCACTGTATTATGGCTAATCGATGATAGTATTTGCCTTTGGGCTATGAATCAAGTTTGATTTTAAGGCGTACAAATCACCATAATAAGACATATGGGTCACTATTTGAGACTATCGTGGTCATTATTGAAAACTCCATGTTTAATGAGTCCCATTATCTAGTTATGGGTAACTGTCTCTTATACATGGGCAAATGTGTATTAATATAAATAACAAAATTAAGATACATAAATCATGAAATTTGTATCACTACTATGATATGCAACATTGATAAACATGTATAATTCCATGTTATCTACAACATACTTGATATCTCAATTGCTTATGGTGTGACTGTGTAATTGAGAATTATTAGGGTATATAATTATATAAGACAAGATATATAACATGATCATTGTATGCTCACTTATATGTGTATGAGTTTATGTATGATATATTGAATACACCATAAAGCAATTTGCTTAGCACATCATTATTTTTGTGATGCTTTGGTAAAAGAAGTATAAATAATAGTAGAAGACTTGAGTAGCTATGTGGATAAAGATATATCTCTCATTTTGGCACACATTGAATTTCCTTTTTGTAAATAATGGGTTGTCATGATACGTAGTG
>CANXYI010569398.1:0-10469 GCA_948208565.1 Hura crepitans
TGACGAAAACTTAGTGGGAAATTAAGGGAAATGAAATGATAAAAATGATGTTGAAAAATGGTCAAGAAAGGACCAAAGGATAAATGAAAAATGACATTGAAAATGGGAAAATTAACAATACTTGAATGATAAATAAAATTAGAAAATAAGGCCCGTATAGCTAAGCACCCATTAGATTGGTTGAATGGTTAACTAGGAATAAAGCAGCTACTAGGTTTGATCATTTAGCTCAACACAATTTTTTATCATAACTTTGGGTGGGTGTAGCCATCATGGTTTATTTAGAGCCACTGCACAATATTTCTATAGCCTGGTGCAGTAGCGTTTTGGTTTCTAGAGCCATTACACAACTATCATGAGCTGGTACAGCAACGTTTTGGTTCATAAAACCAATGCACATCATGATGTAGGTGCAGCTACAATGAAGGTCCAAAATGCAGACCATTGCACAACTAGGATTCTGCTATCTAGTGTACTTAGGTGTAGTCTATTGGTATAGGCCTAATAATTAACATAGATAAGAAATGATAAATAATATATGCAAAATAATTATTTGAGATGAAATAAACATAAATGAATTATGAGAATGAAAAATATGAAGTGGTGTATGATATTGCAGTATTTGACTGTGATTTATGTATGAATCACTATAATTGTTTGATGAATGGAAATGAACTATTGTGAATGACTATAATTGCATGAATGCATGTTTGAGTGTGGAACATGCGTATGTTTTATTCAGTATTCACCATTGAGTTATACTTAGCGTGTCAGTATTCTTATGCATAGGTAAAAGTTAAGAAAGTACGAGAAGTCAAAAGCTTTTGTAGCTGAAGAACATAGTTTTTGGGGTATTATTTCTTGTCTTTTGTTTGTAAAGTTAGGATGCGTACTCATGTAATAGATAATAATAGGGTTTTGGGGATGTAAATGAAATTATATATAAAATGTCTATAAAAATGTGAATGATGAATCAAAATGACTTTATGTCTATAATATGTATATAACCTGTTGAATTGTCTAATTTCTTTGATGATAATGGGTCTGAGACCTTGTGATTGCGTGCTGACTTTATATATTATGATTGTGTATGTGATGGTATTGAATGATGAGGATAGAGGACCAAAAAGGTCCAGGAGTAGAGATTTGATGACTGAATATATTGAAGTGTGTTTTTATGATAGGAAAATTTTTGGTTTTTAACCTGGACAACCGTTATGCTGTCCGATTTTTTTGTAAACGTTTTTCTGATGAAATAAATGGTTTTCATAGTATAATATGACTATTGTGAAATTAAAATAAAAAATGATGAAAAAATTTCAGACGTAAATATGAAAACAAAATAAATTAATAGGAGTTAAACAAATGACGCTTAGGGAAATCTAAGGATGGATGACCTTAGGGGAAGTTCACTCTCTTATCGGGTTTCTTTGAAAATCGAGTAAGGGTGTGACACTTACTTTTTACTAACAACTGGTATTAGAGCCCGGTTTGACTATTTATGTGTACATTTAAAATAGATTACTCAGGTAGTATGTTTAAATTGACTTCCTTGAATTATTCTATTTGGAATCCAAGAATTATAGACCTTCGAAATTGTAAATACCTTTATAATCCTATTGAGGGTGTAGAATATAGACCAAAAAATAAAACTAAAAAGGAATGAAAAAGGATAAATAGGAAGACTATGGTACAATCAAATAGTGGATAGGTAATAGTGTTTTTTATTATATGGCTCAAGAGATAAATGTTGAGTCTTTATGGAAGAAATTTGTAAACCTGTATGAGAGAAAATCCCCACAAATTAAAACTTTTCTTGTTAGAAAACTTGTTCACATGAGATATAAGGATGGAAGTAGTATGGCTAAGCACCTGAGTGATTTTAAAGATATTGTAAATCATCTAACCAACTTGGAAGTTGTTTTATTTGATAAATTATAGGTTTGTTTGCTTCTTAGTACTTTGTCTAACAATTGGGAAACTTTGGTGGTTGCTTTTAGTAATTTAGCTCCTGAGCACAAGCTGTCTATGGATGCAGTATGTGAAAGCTTGTCAAATGAAGAAACTAAGAGAAAAGATCAAGGCCACTTTTCTTAGTTAGATGCTCTTATTACAAAAAAGGATGGTAGAAGCAAAACCAGATAGTTTTAAAATTCAGAAAAGCAATCAGACTACCGTGACAAGTCAAAGGGGAGATCCAAGTCAAGAAAGGGAATTGCTTGTTATTATTATGGCAACCTGGGGCATGTGAAGAGGTTTTGTAGATAGTGGAAAAAGAAACTAGAGGAGGATAAAAAAGAAGATAAAGATACAACTTTAATTGCACTTGATGGTGATGTTTTTGTTTGCATTTTGATGGCCATGATTCTATTTAGGCTATTAATTCTGCAGCCTCATACCATATCTCTACAAGACATGATGTCTTTACATCCTATACTAGTGGTGATTTTAGTTATGTCAGAATGGGGAATGAAGCTTTAGTAAAAGTTATTGGCATAGGAAAGGTATGCTTCGATATAGATATCAGGTGCAAGTTGTGGTTTAAGAATGTAAGATATGTTTCTGAGATGTGACTTAATCTAGTCTTTACCAGCACATTTGATGATTATGATGGTTGCATAAGCTTTTTTAGCTCTATAACCTATAAGATCACTAAAGGCAATCTTGTGTTGGCTAGACGGAATAGATAAGATACTCTCTATTTCATGTAAGCTAGGATATGCAAAAGAGAGGTGAATGCAATTAATGGTTCTTCATCAGAACTACGGCATAAAAGGTTTGGTCACTTGAGTGATAAAGGACTTGGTGTTCTCACTTGGAAGAAATTCCTTCCTTGGATATGTATGCATCTAAAACCTTGCACTGATTGTTTAGTTGGTAAGCATCATAAAGTTTTATTTCAGATATAATATTCTTTTAGAATATCTAATGTTCTTGATTTAGTTCACACTGATGTTTTCTTTATGAGTAATAGAACTTTTAGTGGTGCTTTATATTTTATGACTTTTGTTGATGATCGCTCTAGAAAAGTTTGGGCTTTTGCTTTGAAATCCAAAGATCAAGTGTTAGATATGTTCAAGCATTTTTATGCTTATGTTGAGAGAGAAAAAGGAAGACAATTGAAGTATGTTTGTGCAGACAATGGAGGTGAATACAAGGGTCCATTTTAAAATTACTAAAATGAGTATGGCATTCACCTAGAGAAGATAATTCCTAAAGTACGTCAACATAATAGAGTTGTTGAGAGGATGAACAAAAAAATTGTAGAGAGGATTTAGTGTATGGTTTCTCATTCCAAACTTCCTAAATCCTTTTGTGGTAAGGCAATAAGAACTGCAATTGACTTAATCAACCTTTCTCCCTTAGTTCCTTTTGATGAAGATATTCCAAAAATAGTATGGTAGGGGAAAGATGTTTCCTATAATTGTTTGAGGGCGTTTGGCTGCAAGGCATTTGTTCATATTCCGAAATATGAGAGGTTAAACTTGATGCTAAGGCTAAAGAGTGTAGTGCATCTTTTCGAGTTATGCACATGAAGAGTTTGTTGCTAGTTGTGATTGAGTATTTTATTTTTTTTCCCATTTTAATTTTTGCACTATAGGGAAAAAGTATTATGACCTATGAGACTGTATTGTTTGTTTGAGAAAGGCTACCCTTACTTTTTCCCAACAAATTGAAACTCTACTCTAGTATAACAATCGACCACACAGGCCAAATATGGTGTAGCCAATTGAAATTAGTTCCCCAGTTCATTTATTTTGATTAAGGATTCGCATTTCATTGATTGATATGGTCCTATGGAGTTATAGATTCGAAACACTAGTGAATTCTCCCCTAACTCGTGAGCTGCTCTCTTTCAATTTTTTCTTCAATAATACCTTAATTTTATTTAGAATTGAAATGGGCATTTTTTGGTTTTGATTTTATGCTTGCAGATTTAGTGTTAAATGGGAAAAAAAGCCTTTTCTGGTGATGTGTTTGGCATTTTGTTGCTTCCAATATGAAATGCCTTTTTTTTCAAGTAGAATTGAAATGAGTGTGTTTAATTTTATCTCTGAAATTATGTGGGTGTCTTGTAACTAACATATCTGTGTTTCTGTTTTTCAAATAAATACTCTGTAACTAGTATCTCTCTGAAATTTCTTGATATTTCAAAATGATTTTTTTTTTGAAATTTGGATGCAATAAAAGTAAAGTATGATTGAATTTGAATTACAAGAGTAATTGAGATTGTGATTGAGGTAGGAATAATAGTAATTGTGGTTAAATTTGAAAGTTTCACAATGGTATTGTAGACTGGTACTAGCAAAACATACGCCATGATGGGTGAGATAAGTTGACAAGAAGGTAAGCTTAGAATAGATAAGGGAGAAACACTTTGCACTTTTGAGTATCTATTTTTAAGGATATGAATGGTAGTTTAGTTTCTTATTGCATAATGTGGATTGTAAGTGCGGATGTTTATGTGAATATGATATATGTTTTGTAGGAAGAAGAGAGAATGAGAAATGAAAAGCTAAGGTTCAATTGCAAATGTTCTTCTATGGAGACAAGCAAATGGGGATTCCATTGCTTGGAATTGTATTTGTGATTCTTCTAAACATTTTGACAAGTATTATTTGTTTCAAGTTGTTTCTAAACCTGGTGCTGCTACTCAAGTTGAAATAGCTTGATATATACAATGATTAAATGGGTTTAAAAAAATCAAGAAATAGTGATGATTGCTTAGAGTGTTTTATATCATGTTTCAAAAAATGAAGCAGAAAAAAGAATAGGTCAATCCATGATCCAATTCGTTTTTTGCAAGTTAATCCGTGACTTGCTAATAACTCAATCCACTTATAATTCGTTTCTAATTCGACCCGTTTCGCAACTCTACCATGAAATAGGATGATATGATTTCTTTTTCTTTTAATTAGATATTTTTATTTTAAATTTTTAGATACAAAACATTTAATATGAAGGACTTTACACCTAAGAATTTAAATTAATTGATCTAATAAATTTTAAATAATGTAAAAAGATAAATAAATTGAGTGATATTGTATTGTAGGGTGAGGTAGGTTTAGGTATTGGAGGATGAAAATTTAGAAGTTGGCTTGACCAAACAAGTCCGTTGCAGAGATTCTAAAGTGGAGAGGGAGATGATGCTCAAATCCATGAAATGAAAGAATCTTTAATGGCCGTTTGCATTCCCCCCATACCCATACTTTTCACGAACAAAGCTAAAAAGAGAGGTTCATGAAAATAATTCTCATTTTTTTTGTAAGAAAAAAAAATCTCAAGCAAAATAAATAAACAAAAATACAAAAACTCTTTGAATATCTCCTTCCTTTCTCCCTCACCCTCTGTCTCTGTCCGTTGGATTGGCATCATATTATTATTTGATATCGAAGAGGAAAAAAAAAAAAAAGGAAATTCCCTTTCTTTAATTTTGTGTGACGGCCAGAGTTTCCAACCCCGATGCGAATGCCAATTCTCCTGCTATGTTCCGGCCAGCGTCTTTCCGGCAATATTTTTGTTTTTCTTTTATTTCGCGCGCGGTGGGAGATTCAATTTAGCTAGCCTTTCTTTCATTTTTTTTTTATTATTTTGAAATTTCTTCTCACGGTAATTCTCTTTTTGACCTCGATCGCGTACCTTCTTGTTCTTCTCGGTCTTGGCTGCGTTTTCTGTAGTTCTCCGCGTTGAATCGGAAAAAAAATTTCTGTTTTTTGACTATCTACTTCGATTCTTCAACAGTAATGACAAGGTTTGAATCTTTCATCAATCTGTCCTGGTAAAAGAAATTATTTTCTTTTTGGATTTTAGTTCGGTCCATTTTGGCGACCAATTCCATTCATTATGTGATTTTTTCGTCCTTAAATAAGCAAATATATATACATAAAAAATTGGTTATTTTCCTCTGAGTTTGGAGGCAAAAGTTTCTGCTTATTATCATTGTTTTTCATAAAATGGAGGCGAAATCCAAAAATGGTAAGGAACAGAAATCGAATTGCTGTAACCCAGTGAAGAAACCAGGGCCAGTGACCATGGACCATGTTTTATTGGCGCTTGGAGAGACTAAGGAAGAGAGGGAGCAGAGGATTCGAGCTCTTTTTAATTTGTTTGATGTTTCAAATTCTGGGTATTTGGATTCTAGCCAGATTGAGAATGGCCTTTCTGCACTAAATATACCTGCAGATTACAAGTATGCTAAGGATTTGTTGAATGTGTGTGATGCCAATCATGATGGGCGTGTTGATTTCCAGGAGTTCAAGAGATATATGGATGATAAGGAGCTTGAACTCTACCGTATATTTCAAGCCATTGATGTTGAACATAATGGTTGCATTTTGCCTGAGGAGTTGTACGATGCTCTTCTTAGGGCAGGTAAAAATTATTCTCTCCATTTGACTTTGCTAATCCTTTTCCTTTTAGTCTTCTGTTTTGCAAATGGCTCAGTTGAATCCATTTTAAGAGTAATTTACAGGATCAATTGTTATATTATAATGATAAACAGATTTTTGAGAAATACTATCCAACCTAGTAATCACCTTTGACATTAAATTCTTCAAGTGCATTAAACTTTTCTTGCCTACCTAATTAAATGTAATGAATGGATCGTAGATTGGGTTCATTGGACCAAAATCTCCTGCTTTCAATTACCTTGCTTGTATTAGCTGTTTGAACTACCTAATTTCTTTGTCTGTTTGTGGTTGAGAGCTTGCACATGGGTAATTTATACGTTCCATTGAAAGAACGTGGCAAGTGTTATGGAAAATATGGTCTTTGTAGTGGTTGCCCCTGGTTAGAGCAAAGTTCCATGTGAATTTATGTGAAACGGTATTTATTTCTAAATATTCTTTGTTGTCTGGGAAGACAACCCACAAGTTGCTTTTTCACTTTTATTGTTGGAAATATAATTTTATATTAATCTTTTCTTTTTTTCTATAGTTCTGATTTCTGGTGAAAATTACAAAGAGTGCATTACTGTGACGCCTCTTTTTTTCTTCAAATATTTGCTTTGGATCAAAGTTTGTAGAGAATCATTTGTTGGAAATGTGATTTCATATTAATCTTCTCATATTTTCTAGATTCTGATTTCTGATGAAAATTACCGGGAGTGCATTACTGTGAAACTTCCTTTTTTCTTCAAATTTTAAGTTTGTAGAAAATTTGGATGGTATGTTCATTCTATAAGCCACACCAGTCTTTCATTTGTAGGGATTGAAATTGATGATGAGGAGCTTGCTCGTTTTGTTGAGAGAGTGGATAAGGATAACAATGGAGTTATAACTTTTGAAGAATGGAGAGACTTTCTTCTCCTGTATCCTCATGAAGTTACTATTGAAAACATTTATCATTACTTGGAAAGGGTTTGTCTGATTGATATCGGGGAGCAGGCTGTTGTCCCAGCAGGCATCAGTAAACACATCTATGCATACAGGTATCTAATTGCAGGAGGAGTAGCTGGAGCAACATCTCGTACAGCAACTGCACCTCTTGATCGCCTAAAGGTTGTTTTGCAAGTGCAAACAACGCATGCTCGTTTGATGCCAGCAATAAAGGATATGTGGAGGGAAGGAGGTGCCATAGGATTTTTCAGAGGCAATGGATTAAACGTCTTGAAAGTAGCACCAGAAAGTGCTATCAAATTCTACACCTACGAATTAATAAAGGACGTCATTGTGCAAGCTAAAGGAAAAGGAGATAAGGCTGATATTGGTGCCACAGGGCGTCTCTTTGCTGGCGGTCTAGCTGGTGCAGTGGCACAAACAGCAATTTACCCGATGGATCTTGTAAAGACTCGACTGCAAACATATGCATGTGAAAACGGAAAAATTCCTAATCTTGGCGTGATGTCGAGGGATATATGGGTGCAAGAAGGACCTCGAGCATTCTACAGGGGCCTGGTTCCATCTCTTCTTGGAATTATTCCTTATGCAGGCATTGATCTTGCTGCATATGAAACCTTGAAAGATTTTTCCAAGAAATACATTCTTGAAGACAGTGGTAAGGCCTTATTTCCTATTGAGCAGCTTTCCCTTTTTTCGAACATTTCATTTTTCCGCTTTTCAAAGCCAGTTCATTTCCATTATGAAACCAGTAGCTTCTTTGTAGAGCCAGGTCCGCTTGTGCAACTGGGATGCGGGACTCTATCTGGAGCTCTTGGAGCAACATGTGTATACCCGTTGCAGGTTGTGAGGACAAGGTATGTTCTGATATGAGCAGTGATTTGATTTTAGGTGCACTGCGTATGGCCTGATTGTTTGTGGTATTCAGAATTCAAGCTCAACGCTCAAACACGGGCGCTGCCTACAAGGGAATGGCGGACGCGTTCAGGAAAACCTTTCAACAGGAAGGGATCAGGGGATTCTACAAAGGGATATTTCCAAATATGCTTAAAGTAGTTCCATCTGCAAGCATCACTTACATGGTTTATGAGGCCATTAAAAAGAGTCTGGATTTGGAATAATAAATTATTGCCAGTAAAATGGACATGGCTGACTTTCAGCATTACCTACTGTGGAGATGTGATGATGATGATGATGAAAATCACAAGAGTAAGTCTTACTGACTGAGTAGTTTAGGATGGTTTCAACTGTATTGATTATAGAAAATCTTGCATCAAATGCTATTTTTTTGGGCAAAATTGGATTGCCCAGCATTGTTGGTGAGTTGAATAAGTTGAAGCTTTCTTTTGATTCCAAATGCCGCGGCACATATGGTGTATGATGTGGAAGCATACTGGATATAATGCGATTAAACAGATTCTATTTTCGTTTTTCCATATCCACCATGACAGGAATGACAATTTCTCAGATTTATGCTTTTCATGTGAGCATGAATAATCTAAACCCTTTGCTGATGCGTGGATCGAGGGAATGATGCTTATCATTTAAGGGTTTTACTCTCTTGTGACTGGAGGACTTTAACCGCGCCTCAAAACAGGGCATCTCTACTTTTACTATGGTATACTAATATGAGTATTAGGTTTAAGAAGTATTTCTAATTTCAATTCTCATAAATTGGATTTTTGTTAAAAATGATGAAAGAATGTGTTATAATCTGATAATTATAATTAGCAAATTCATATTGAGATTTGGTTATAATCTGATAATTATAATTAGCAAATTCATATTGAGATTTGGTAAAAGGCTTTTCTTTTTGCTTTTCATATGTCATTTTGTGTTGCCTAACAAAACTTCTGTTTTTCCATGAGTAGATAGACAAGGGGAAAAAAGCAAAATTAAGCTAAAGCAAATGATTTATTTATTTGTTTTTGCCATTGCTGAAATTAGCTTCGGTGATAAATATTAAGGGTAATGCTTATACCAATCAATTGGCTCATTTATTAATCTTTCTAAAATTATTAACCATTAACAGTTTATCATTACATCAATTTCGATTTTTCAGGCTGATTAATCAATAATTTGGTTAATCATTAAAAATTTATAAAGTTCGTTTCAATAGTTAAAAATACTTCAAAATAAAACAAATATAAATTAAATATTTAACACTCACAAAAAAAATTAAAAAATGTATAACATTTTTTAAAATAATTACAAAAAGTAAATATATTTAATATGAATGCACCAATTGTACGCGGATATATAGTTGAAAAAAATAAGGGATAATTCCAAGTTTAAAAAATGAAAAGTAATTTAAATATCATATAAAAATTTATATAAATTTTAAAGTAAAAACTAAAAAATATATAAAAAAAAAACTTTAAGTGTAAAATTAAAATATAAATACTTCCGTTAACTATTTTTCAAAAAGTTGATCGATTAAAAATTAGGACCATTAAAAAAACTACGGATTTTCAAAAAATAAAACCGAAATAATAATAATAATAATAATAGGTTCAATAGAAATATATTTAACTACGAATAAATTTTTCAAAATAAAACTTTTTTTTTTCTACACCTATTAGTCTACCCCGACCCGATCAAGGACTTTACTTTGATTCTTCCCACAAAAAAAAAAAAAAAAGGGGGGGGAGTTAAGTCCCTTGCTTGAAGGAAGAAAAGGAGGAATAAATTATGAACAGAAAGTCAGAGCAAAGTGGAACCATCTTTTTCTTGTACAGAATAAATAGGAAAAAATAAATCAACGGAATCACGAAGGAAATTATTAGATATATTGAATGTATCTCGTTTAACTCATTTAATAAAAAATTAATAAATATTAAATTTAATATAATGATTAAGAATTGATATATTGAATATATTTAAATATATCGAATTACCGTTTAAAACTATGAAAATAGAAAAAATTAAAAATGAAAAATATTAATTATAAAAAATGAAAATTATTTATAATATGTCAAAAAATTAGAGAATGGATGTTGAATTGATGCAGTGCATTCTTTATGTAAACTTTTCAAAATAAAAATTGAAATTTTTTACTCAATAATGAGTTCTTTTTTTTTCCTCTCTAATTTATGCAACCAAAACATATGCTTATTCATATATTAGAAATTT
>CANXYI010569418.1:0-11540 GCA_948208565.1 Hura crepitans
TGCACCCGAATTGGTCCATTAATTATTAATTTTACATTTTAAAATGGATATATGGTAATTCCTAAAATAAAAATAAATAAATAAAAAGATATGCAGCTGGCTGAGAGCGACTTTCCAGAGTTCTCTGATAATTAAGAAAAAGAATAAATTAAACCGACAATGGTTTTGTATCCGTTGGATTTGATGCATCCCTTCTTTCTTCCTGGCCCCACACTTTTTGTCCCATTTCGTCCTAATCTCCTCTTCTTCCCCTTTTTCTTTTTTTCTTTTCTCCTCATTAAATAAACTATTACATATCAAATACAGTAGCGGCACACAACGGTCATCTAATCTCACCCATTCCTTCTGCTCCACGTGTAACCTCTGTGACAAAGTCTTCATAACAGCCAGTGACAGCACCCTTTCCTTCTGAAATAAATTAAAGGCTAATGCGTGTCTTCATTTCTTTGGTATTAGCCGAGCAAAAGCTTGAATTCCGCGTCTGAAACTTTCTGTGAAATTTCATATCTCCCAATTCAGGTACGACTCCGTATAGTATACTGCCTTGTTATTTCACTTTTCTCATCTTTTATTATCGGTCTCAGAAAGCGGTATTTTCTTGTTGATTTGCTCTTTTTCTTTTTTGGTGTAGATCTAAGGGCAATCAGCAGAAAATTTTTCGAGGGTTAGTTTTGCTGTTTGTGTCTGCAAATTTTGTGTCGATTGGTGCTGGTGCTTGGCTTCATCTTCCGTGTTCGCTGCTTAATTCAAGGATCTAGCGTTTTGGTGAGTGGTTGTCCATCGAGTTGCTTTTTCGAGTTCTTCTCAATTGTCATATTGTTCTTCTGCTTATTCTTCGATTTGATGGATTGGATTGATTGATTTCTACTGAAATTCTGGGACAATGGAAAGGAAAGACAACGATGAAAACAAATAGTAGCTTTTTATGAAGGTTTTAGTTTTTGAGCGCTGAAGCGCGCTTTGGTCAGATTAACTTCCTTCTTTTTTTTTTTTTTTTGCGCATACAGTTCGTCTCGCTTGGCATGTAATTGTTTCGTTAACATGTTTGATTTTCTTTATATCTCCTCCTCACTTATTCTTTTGTTGTGCCTAATAATTTTTTGTAAATCCGTGTTGGAATTGGAATTTGTTTCGTTGTTGTGTTTTCAATTTCTCGGCTTCCTCTCTCTTTGAAGATAATATTACTTGATCTTACAGGAGGGCTTGTGTACTTGATAAGAGGTCACAGATACGAGCCATGAACCCTCTTTGTGAGAAGGCAGGAGGGCAGCCCTCCCAAGTCCTCACAAAGCGAGGAGCTTTGATGCTCTTTTTATGTATTTCTGACTTTTGATTGATTCACCTTGTTGGTCTTGATTTTCGTTGTAAGATTGATGCTTTTATTTTCAAATTCTTTGCAGTAAATATTCAGGATGAGCCGACCGCAGGAGCCACACCGTCCTTTCTTTTCATTTGGGAACCCCTTCCGGATGATATCACCTAAGGGGTCTCAATTGTCACCAAGGTTGCTTGCTGTATTGAACTCGTTTGAGGAAACGTTGGCAGAGAGGTTGAGGAAGCTTAATCCAAGCGAGAAGAATGATGTCCTTAGCTTATCATGGATGAAATCTGCAATGGAGTCACTTTGTGAGACTCATGCTGATGTTAAAACCCTAATTACAGATCTTGAGCTCCCTGTAACTGACTGGGATGAGAAATGGATAGATGTCTACTTGGATATCAGTGTGAAGTTGCTTGATATTTGCATTGCATTTAGTTCTGAGCTTAGCCGCCTAAACCAAGGCCATCTGTTACTTCAATGTGTTCTTCATAATTTGGAGTCCAACTCATCAAAGCAATTCTTGCGTGCCCGTTCCTCCCTTGATAGCTGGAGACTGCATATTCACTCTAAGAATCAAAGAGTCCTGAACTGTCATACCATCTTGGATGGTCTTGCGGAATCATTGGAACTTCCTAAGGTGAAGAACTCTGCTAAAGGGAAGGTCTTGTTGCGTGCAATGTATGGTGTTAAAGTGCAGACAGTCTTTGTATGCACTGTCTTTGCTGCTGCATTCTCACGTTCTGCAAAGAATTTGTTAGACTTGGATGTTATGGACACAATCTTGTGGGCACAAGCATATTCTGATTTGCAGAATAACGTAAATGAAGAGATCAGAAGGATATTTTCTGGCGGAAAGTTTTCAGTACTGAAAGAATTAGATGCTGTAGATTCAATTGTGAAGATGTTGTATCCCATGATACATGATGGTTTGGAATCTGTCCAAGTGGAAGAATTCCAGAAGTCTGTTTCGGATATGAAGAAGGGAGCAGAAAAACTTTCACAAGGGCTAGATGATCTTGCCAAGCAAGTGGATATCTTCTTCAAGATAGTTTTGAGTGGGCGTGATGCTTTGCTTTGTAGTTTGAGAGCATCTGATGCTGTTACTGACCCAATGTTAGGCACTAACGTCGGACAGCAGGTTGTAAGATGAAAATGTGTACAAATGGTCTAGGCGTGAGATGTTTTCTTAGGTACAACAAATTGTATGGCTTGTTATATTTATACATGGTTTTAGGAATGTTATGGAATCTTGTTAAAGAATTGTTAAAAATGTATTATTACTGTGAAATATCAAAAACAGAAGTAAAAAACTTTATTATGGCATGTCTATTATGAACCTTTTCTTCTTCTTCATTATTGATTCGGTTAGGAAGCTGTGCGCGGATTTGTTTTGGTGAAGAATATCAATTTCTTCCATGGGCGTTTTGCTACTCCTGCATAGTACGCACGAGGCCGCTATTGTTTTTCGGTTTCTCCTGCTTATGGGTTTAACGTTTGGAACCAGTCGTAGCATTTGACTAACCCCACTGTGTTATCGAATTTGATCCTTTTCCCTTAGGCGTTACGTTTAAGCCTGTTTGTAAAGCATCAACTCGAAATGCATCTCAGTCGACATCCCTGATGAAAAGCATATGTTCCCTATCTAGAATTCTGGTGTTTTTCAAATTTGAAACCATCCATTATGGATTACAAGTCTTGTTTCAATTTTGATGTTCTGTTGTTTTGCCGACTGAGGTGTAGAATCATGTTGAAGCTTGAAGGTTCTTTTTCTTTTTTCATCCTTAATGGGGTAGGGCAGAATTTGCAGCTACCAGAATGAGGAATATTGCTGCATAAACTAGACGATGTATCATAACTCCAGCCTCATCCGATTCATGTCTCACTCACTAAGTTCTTCATATCATGGGCATACACAAGTAAATCAAATCGCGCATTCGTGCATGTTTAACGGTAAGACTTGAGAGATTTAAGTCGTTTCTAAGTTGAAAAACATAAAGCAATGGCGTCAATAATTTCATGTCTTTTTTTTTTTTTCAAGAAATCTTAAAAAACAAAATATAAGTTAGCATAATGATTGGCATTACGTGCCAAAAATGATCAAACGATGAATCGGGACTTGACAATTGGAACGAAAGAAGAAATTATTTTAAATGACTTAGAATTTTAGTCTAATGTCATTTTTTACGGTGCCTAATTTTGAAATATTATTTGTAACAATAATTAATTATAATTTTACTAGTAATTGCAGCCGCTTTTATTAAGAAATAAGTAGCATATTAATCTAAAAATTAAAATTGACTTCAATATAAAATTTACTGCTTAAAGTAAATTATATTATTTAAATTAGATCACGTGTTGCTAGAATAATATTTTAAATTAAAAAAAAAAGCTTCCTTTATAATAAAATTCTCACCAACCACGAAAAAAATAATAATAATAAATTAATAGCAATTACTTAGAAATAATTCTTTTGACTTCCATTCAACTATTTTTAATTTTTTTTTGGTTCTGCTTTTGGAAGATTATTTATTTGAATAAGCTGCTAAAGTTTGAAATTAGTAAAAATAAATCATTTTCCAAACCGCGTAACCAAGTAGCGTAGCATTTCTATTTTTCTGTTCACGAGGCCCGACCAGACTTTTCCTCCAGTTCGAAAAGTTCACATTATTCGCCACTCGCCTGCTTCCTTGTGGACTATACACTATACAGTAGAAGTGTGGAAAAACTAAGCCTCACGCTTCCGGACACGCCTGCCCCTAATTCGGCTCTTTAACTTGTATCCTCTGCTCCCTCTACATAGACCAAGATTTGACTTCGCTTTCCGGTCCGGTTTTGGATCCTCTCCTCTGCGTACTTTGTCGATGGAGTCTGGCGACCCTAACATCAGAGGTATACCTACTCACGATGGACGCTACGTTCGGTATAATGTGTACGGCAATCTGTTTGAAGTTTCCAGGAAGTATGTTCCTCCTATTCGTCCTGTTGGTAGAGGAGCTAGTGGTATTGTTTGGTAAGATTCTCATTCACTTGTCTATTATCCCTCTTCTATAAGATCTGGCTTGTTAATTCGTTCCTTTGATTGCTCGTGGAATTTTTTTTTTAATTTGCTTACGATGATTGTGTTTTTGTGCATAGTTTATTATTTTTAGCAATTCGCTCATTTTTTTCAGCTAAGATTTAGCAATTAGCATTATTGATATCGAAATTTATGGAGTTGACCATTGATTTCGTGATTCGATTAGGCTTTTATAGTTTTTCCTTTTTGTTTGTTTTAAATGCTAACTAATCTCTTCTCTAGTTTTGCTGTGAACTTCGACAGCTTGAGTTCAGTTTAATTGCGAGCTTATTCAGAAGAAAGTGAACTAGTTTGTAAACTATGGAGGATAGCATTAAACTGTTCAATTTGGTTTTCGATTTTCGAACGCGTTTTATGCTCTGAGCGTTCTGTTGTTTGTACTGTTCAGGCTTGGCTGCATTTTTTTTTTTTTGCCATTGGGTACTGTAATGTTTCTGCAAGGACAAGAGAACGTATACGAACCTGTTTTGTTACTTGTCCAGTCAAATACTGTTATGATGAATTACAGAAGTATCTCACTTTGCTTGCATTTGACTCTATTGCTTTTTCGTATCAACAATGTGAAGGAAAAATGTGAATTTTTTATTTCCTTCAGTGCTGCTATGAATTCTGAGACTCGGGAGGAAGTTGCCATTAAGAAGATTGGCAATGCTTTCGACAACAGGATAGATGCTAAACGGACTTTGCGAGAGATTAAACTTCTCCGCCACCTGGACCATGAAAATGTGAGTTTATTTGCTGTTTCTATGCCTATGATTCTATTTGTTAATTTTAATTATTTATACTGCTCTACGTCTTTTGTTCTGTTTGAGTCTGATATAACAACATTTGCTTTTTTTGATTTTTAAACTTCCCATTTTCATTTATGATCCTCAATTTGCAAACTTATTGAACTCATAGAAATAGGCAAGAATTCTCTTTTATTGGGTCGAAAATCTGATGTGAATAATTGTCTCATTAGATTTTTGTCCATAACAAGAGGGCAAATCTCACCTAATTCTATGTGTTCAAGGTCAAAAAATTGATACAAAAAATTTAGAGGTAAGTAAAGGATAAAAATCACCTTCCTCTCTTCTTTTTTCATTTTTTGAAGCATTTCTTTTTTGATTTGAAATGCTTCCAGTGCGTGTGGCACGTGACCAATTGGTTATTATATTACCTCCTTTTGTAATGCTGCTTAATGCCTTTAGTGATTAGGAGAAGTCATATATTTATATGAATTCTCTGAGCGGGTGTGGAGTAAGATCACACTCCTCTTCAGCCCCTCCACTCTTCTCTCGCTCTCTTTTTAATTATAACCTTATTTCTGCTTTTCTTTTACACAGATTGTTGCCATAAGGGACATCATACGACCTCCCCAAAAGGAGAACTTCAATGATGTCTACATTGTTTATGAATTGATGGACACTGATCTTCATCAAATAATACGCTCCAACCAGCCATTGACTGATGATCATTGTCGGGTTAGTTCCACAAGTATTCTTATATTTCATATTTACTAGAAGTGCTATGCAGTTGTAACTTGTAACTTCTTTTTCTTGCCCCCACATCTAGCTAACTGCCACCTTGGGGTGTTGTCATAATATCATTTCACTTGAGGGATCTGTGAATCCTCTTGTTTATTTTGGCCTACACACATTAGTTGCAAGGTAATTGGCCACCGGATTAATATATTTTCCATCTCCCATTCTTCTTTTATCGTTCTGGATTTAGAAAAAGAAAAACAATACTTTTGGAAAATAGCCAAGCATCGGCTGCATTTGGCAGCAGGTACCAGATAGGGAAAACCGACTTTGGATTGTGGAAGATATAGTTTATTTGCTGACCCACTCCAAACTCTGCAAAATCTGGTTTTTCATCTGCTATGTTGGGTAATGTGTTTTGAAAGTATAGGTCTTTCTCCAACAAAAAGAAAAAAAAAAAAAGCTCTTCTCTTTTCATTGAATGTGTTTTTTTTTTTTTCAAAAAAAAACAATTTTTTATAACTCATATCTTTAGCCCCTCCAAACTTCAAAGTTTTGCCCTCGATTGGCAGCCCTTGGATTTGTTACAGTAGAGCGAGTGTTTGGCTTAACCAATGGTACAGTTAGTGAAGTATTACTCAAATATGTATAAGCATAAAGTACCATCATATTCAT
The DNA here is from genome assembly GCA_948208565.1 of Hura crepitans. Taxonomy (NCBI): domain Eukaryota; kingdom Viridiplantae; phylum Streptophyta; class Magnoliopsida; order Malpighiales; family Euphorbiaceae; genus Hura; species Hura crepitans. The sequence continues at coordinate 6,536 of CANXYI010569418.1, forward strand.
GAAATAATTTCTTTTGCAGTATTTTCTATATCAGTTGCTTCGAGGGCTCAAATATGTTCATTCAGCACATGTTTTGCATCGTGATCTAAAGCCTAGCAATTTGCTCTTGAATGCTAATTGTGACCTTAAGATTGCAGACTTCGGTCTTGCAAGGACAACATCTGAAACAGATTTCATGACCGAGTATGTTGTCACTCGATGGTACAGGGCACCAGAATTACTCCTCAACTGTTCAGAGTATACTGCAGCCATTGATATATGGTCAGTTGGTTGTATTCTAGGTGAAATCATGACACAACTACCTTTGTTTCCGGGCAGAGACTATGTTCACCAGCTAAGGCTTATAACGGAGGTAAGTTTTTCAAACATTGTTCAGTAAATCTGCTTTGTATTATCCTTGCTCTTTTTTCCCCTAAAAAAGTTTACTTCTATTGTTTGTGGTGGAGACATAATTTTTTCATTTTTATTTCCATCACTATTTTAAAGCCTTTGGTACTTGCAGGTCACGGGCTCTTTGATCTTTCTCATGATATTGTTTTGCCCCTCACCACTTGCTTCTTCTCTTCTCCTTCCCCCTCTCTCCCTTATTTTCTAACATCAAAAGTCAGAATTCTGCCTTCCCTTCTCTTGATCATGACTTGGTGCTGGGAATTGCATAAGCACATAATGGGCTCTATTGTCATGATATCGTGAAAAAAATCTTCTCTTTGTGTCATGATACATTATTGGCTCATTGAAATATGAAATGTGTTCTGTCTCTCGTTTACTGTGCAGATGACTTGGTGAAATAACTTTCTCGTTGATTTTTCTGTATCTACAGCTCATAGGTTCACCAGATGACAACAGCCTTGGTTTCCTAAGAAGTGATAATGCTAGAAGATATGTTAGACAGCTTCCTCAATACCCAAAGCAAAATTTTGCTGCTAGATTTCCTAACATATCTCCAGGTGCTGTTGACCTGTTAGAGAGGATGCTAATGTTTGATCCAAATAGACGCATTACAGGTAACGAAGCTACATTCTAATGACTTCTATGGCATGGGGACAATCTCTTATGGGATTTACAGACTCATGAAGCATTGCATAAAAAGTAAAGATGGTAACTTGATATTATTTTGACTATTGCATTTGTTTTTCATTAAAAGATTTTCTTAATCAATTATGGGGCTCTGCAATTAATCCTGAAGTATCTACAGAATAATATGGGGAATTTGGTTTACACTCAATGAATTGAATTACAACAACAACTAAGTCTTAATCCCATACTAGATGGGGTCGGCTATATGAGTTCTTTATCTCCATGTCCCTCTGTCCAAGGTAAGATTTGTCTCAATCCCAAGTGCCTGAAGATCCTTGGAAACTCTATCTTTCTAAGTGGTTTTAGGCCTACCTGTTTCCTTCTTTTTCTTTTTTACTACCAAACTCTCACACTTACTCATTGGAGCATTTGGAGGTCTTGGTAGCATATGACCAAATCATCTTAAACGGCCTTCTCTTATTTTATCTTCAATATGGGCTATATGCACCTTTTATCGAATGCATTCATTTCTAATATTATTCAATCTTATATGTCCACTCATTCACCTTAGTATCTATATTTCTCTGCATTTAACTTATTCATATGTTGTACTTTTGTTGCCTAACAATCACTCCCTTATAACATAGCTAGTCTTATTGCTGCCTTATAAAACTTTCCCTTGACTTTATTAAATATCTTTTTGCCACATAAAACAGTTGTAGTATTACTCCATTTCAACCATCCTGTTTTGATTTTGAGTTACATTGTCATTTATCATTCTATCGTCTTGAAATATAGAGCACAAGTGCTTTAAATGGCTACGCTTTGGCACTGTGACATCCCCTAGCCTCAGTTCTCCTTTATTCCTCCTATTTAGGCTAAAATTACCATGCATATATTTCGTATTACTCCTACTTAACTTAACCTGTACTGTCAAGGGTATTCCTCCATACTTCCAACTTATGGTTAATTCCCTTTCTCATCTCGTCTCGTCTCGTCTTATCAATCAACACAATATCATCTACAAAAAACATAGACCATGGGATATCATCTTGTATCTTGCTAGTTAATTCATCCATAACCAAAGTGAATGGAAAGGGACTTTGAAATGTTAATTCATTAGCTCAATGAATTGAATTAAACATAATATTTTACATTATTGGTTTTGAAATGTTATTAGATGCATGAGTTGGTTACCCTGCTGTTTTACGAAGCTTTTCTTATTTATGTTATTCCTGGTTATTTGCAGTTGATGAGGCACTGTGTCACCCATACTTGGCGCCACTTCATGATATCAATGAGGAGCCTGTTTGCCTGAGGCCTTTCAACTTTGATTTCGAGCACCCATCTTTTACTGAAGAAAATATCAAGGAGCTTATCTGGAGAGAATCCGTAAAATTCAATCCGGATCCTTGAAAATTATCTGATAATTTGTCGTATACTCTTAGGGATATACTCCAGGATTCCAAGTGTTATATATTATGTAAATGCATCATAAACTTTGGGAAAGAAGACAATGGGTATATTGGGATTATATGTCAGAAAATGTTTGATTGACTTTCATCTTGGATTATTTGTGATATTGAAGTGTACGAGATGGAGGATAAGCTGCAGTCAAAGTGAGACTAATCACAAAGAATCTCGGGCAGGCAAATTTGTTTTGGAATGAAGTGGGCGCCAATCTGTGCTGTCCTTGGAGTGAGGACTGCATATTTATGAGAATCAGTGTTCCACGTTTCAATTTCTAAAATCTGATTTCAAAATGAAGTATTTTTTTCCCAGGTTGTACACAATTTGTCTGATTGCATTTTCATTTAATTTCTATAAAGATCTGGCAAGCATTTTCTCCTATAAATTTTAGCTGCAGTAGCCGAGTCGAGTGCGAATCCCATGCAAGTACCGAGGTGGTTTTATGGTCGCTCCTGGGAAAATATGACTAATCAATGAGGATAACTCATTTTATTGGGATTTTGACTTCTAACTCTTTATTCTAGTCGAATTTGAATCCATGAAATAAGAGTTGTCTGTTCGTCACTGCTTTTCAGCTTTAGATGAAAAAAGAGGCAGGTGAATTTTGCTATTTGTTAAGCATCAGATTCAGGTATGTTTTAGCATGAAGTTAATATAGGTCTAGCTGCATTCTTAGCAATAGCTTGCATCAGGCACAATCACTAGGTATCAAGAGCGGGAGTCTGATTCAACAGAACATCAAAACACAATAACATCTAATAAAGACAGTTATAACACTCTTGCTTTTCCTAGATTATTTTACATATACTACTTGCCAAAAGTGCACTTCTGGAGGCGTAACAAGTCGATTGGTATATTATCAGGTGGAAAGTCGCAGGCTGTGATTTTCTTCGGCCCGTGATCAGGCAACAGATCGCAGGGTCGAGGAGTCACACCGCTGGTGATCCCTTCAATATCAGTACATGTCCATGGTATCTTCTTAGCCTTGGCAGCCATCCCAATTGTCACATTAGATATACAAATTTCTTTGAAAGGATCACCTGCAATCCCCTCCAATCTGGCAGCCATTGACACATTATCGGCAACCATATCCCTATAGTTAATCCCTTGAATCACAGGCAGTGCTTTTGGGTCATAGTTTTTATCAGCATGTGACCCATAATTTCCAGTCATCCAAAAGGCCCATTTCATGGTATGCATTGTCATTTTCTTCACATATATGTCCTTAACATACCCTCCTCTTCCTACTGCAGTTTTGATCCTGACCCCTGATTCTGTATGAATGGCTGTGATGTCCTCCGCTCTAACATCTTCAATCCCACCTGACATCTCACTTCCTAATGCAATTGTGGCACTGTATGGAGAGATACATGTGAGCCGTCTGATTACTAGTTGCTTTGTGGGCATACCGAATGCAATTCCATACTCATCCCAACCGCTTTTAACCGCCACACAATCATCCCCAGAGACAATGTAGCAGTCTTCAATTTTAACGTTTGTGCAAGAATCTGGCATGACATTAAGATCAGTATTGATATCATCAGAAGTCTCACTTCCGTCACTTGTTTCAAATTTTGAAATTAAAGTAATATGATTAACCTGGGTTGATGCCATCAGTGTTAGGAGATGAGACTGGAGCAATGATGGTAATGCCTTGAACGAGGATATTGCTGCAATTCCACGATTAGAACATATTCAAAGGAATGAGAAATTTACTTGGGTTCATAGCATTGAGGTTCAGAGTACCTGCTGTAAACAGGATGAACATTCCATGAAGGAGAATTTAAGAGCGTGAGATTTGAAATTTGGATGTTAGCAGAAAACATGAGCTCAATCAAGTAAGGTCTGGTGTATTTAAGCTTGCTCTTCTTGAAATTCTTCCACCAGAATGCACCCTGACCATCAATTGTGCCATTATCACCTGCATTTCAGTGTGTGCCATCTCACTCACTCTAACCTCAGAGATACATATTTTCTAGTTGGCTAGACAAGAATCAAGGTAGTCACAGAATCCATAAATAAAATCACTAAAAGATTCCTCCTTTTTTTTTTTCTGAAAAAAGAGAAAATCACTTACCTGTGACAATAACATCAGTAAGGTTTGTTCCAAATATGAGACTGGCGTATCTTCCAGCGGCTGCATCCCTTCCTCTGCCGTATGACGGCAAAGGTTTCAGCACAGGCCATTCCTTAATGTCCTAAATAAAGTTTAATTTCGTAATTAATCACTAAAAACACAATACCACTTGATGATGATTAAAAAAAGAAAGGGATTTGTATGAGAGAAACAAACCTGAGAACCAAGAAGAACAGCATCTCTGTGGAGGAAAAGGGTGAAATGGTTGGTGAGCCTGAAGCTACCTGTTAACCATTTCCCAGCAGGAACAAAAAGCAGAGACCCACCCTCTGATTCATACTGACTTAAATGATTAATAGCATCCTGAAATGCATTTGTGTTTGATGTTTTTCCATCTCCAACTCCTCCAAAATCTGTTATTGATGCACTATGTGCTCTGCA
>CANXYI010569456.1:0-19490 GCA_948208565.1 Hura crepitans
TTTTCGGAAGAAAAGGAGGATCCGGACAAAATCGACGAAACGGAAGAGATCCAAGTGAATGGAAAGGAAAAAACAAAGGATGAATTCTATTTTCACTTTAAAGATAAAGAGACATGCTATAAAAATAGACCACTTTACGAAAACGAAACTTTTTTTCTGGATGGGAATCAAGAAAATTCGAAGTTAGAAATATTGATAGATAAAAAAAAGAAAGATCTTTTATGGTTTGAAAAACCTCTTGTAACTATTCTTTTTGACTCTAAACGTTGGAATCGTCCATTTCGATATATAAAAAATGATGATCAGTTTGAGAATGCTTTAAGAAAAGAAATGGCACAATATTTTTTTTATACATGTCGAAGTGATGGAAAAGAAAGAATATCTTTTACATATCCACCCAGTTTATCAACTTTTTTGGAAATGATACAAAGAAAGATGTCTCTGTTCCTAACAGAAACAGAAAAATTCTCCTATGATGAATTGTATAATCATTGGAATTATAAGAATGAACAAAAAAAGAAAAATCTAAGTAATGAATTTATAAACAGAGTCCAAGCTCTAGATACTCTAGATAAGAGATATCTTGCTGTGAAAACACTCGAAAAAAAGACTAGATTATGTAATGATAAAACTAAAAAAGAGTACTTACCTAAAACATATGATCCCTTATTGAACGGATCCTACCGCGGAAAAATCCAATTTTTTTTTTCACCCTCAATCCTAAAAAAAACTTTCCGAACAAATTCCATAGAGACGGTTTGGATAAATAGAATTCATCTTATTCTTCTTATTACTAATTATCAAGAATTTGAAACAAAAAGAGATCTATTGAATAGTAATAGAAAATCATTTTCAACAGAAATTGCTTATTTCTTAAACTTAATTAATGAATTTGCCGGAAAATCAAGATCAAGTTTCAATTTTAAGAGACTCTCTTTTTTCCGAGATCACAATGAAGAAAAAATGGATTTAGAAAATCAAATAAAAATTTTCAAATTTTTATTTGATACAGTTATAATGAATCAAAAAAATAAAACAAATAGAAAAAATTCTACTGGACTAAAAGAAATAAGTAAACAGGTTCCTCGATGGTCACACAAATTAATTGACGCTTTGGAACAACAAGAGGGCGAAGATCAAGAAAGCATGACGGCGGAAGATTATGAAATTCGTTCACGAAAAGCCAAACGTGTAGTGATTTTTAGTGATAATCAACAAAATAATGATACTTATAATAATACCAAGGATACAACGAATTATGACCAAATAGACGAAGTGGCTTTGATACGTTATTCACAACAACCGGACTTTCGTCGAGACATAATAAAAGGATCCATGCGAGCACAAAGACGCAAAATAACTATTTTGGAACCGTTTCAAGCAAATGCGCATTCTCCTCTTTTTTTGGACAGAATAGACAAATCTCTTTTTTTTTCTTTTGATATTTCCGAACTGATGAAAACAATGTTTGTAAATTGGATGTGTAAAAACACAGAATTTTCAATTTCGGATTATACTTATACAAAGAAAAAAACAAAAGCAAGTAAGAAAAAAGAAGAGGACAAAAGAAAAGACGCCAAAAGAGAGGAAAAAGCTCGGATAAAAATAGCCCAAGCCTGGGATAGCAGTCTTTTTACTCAAGCACTAAGAGGTTGTGTTTTAGTAACCCACTCGATTCTTAGAAAATATATTCTATTCCCTTCATTAATAATAACTAAAAATATAATTCGTATACTATTTTTTCAAATTCCCGAATGGTCCGAGGATTTAAAGGATTGGCGTAGAGAAATGCATGTTAAATGCACCTATAATGGAGTTCAATTATCAGAAAAAGAATTTCCGCAAAACTGGTTAACAAATGGGATTCAAATAAAGATCCTATTTCCTTTTCGTCTAAAACCTTGGCACAGATCTAAGTCAAAATTCCCTCATAAAGATCCAATGAAAAAGAAAGCAAAAAAAAAGGATTTTTGTTTTTTAACAGTTTGGGGAATGGAAACGGAACTGCCTTTTGGTTCTCCCCGAAAACGGCCTTCGCTTTTTGAACCCATCTTTAAAAAACTCGAAAAAAAAATTAGAAAGATGAAAAAAAATGGTTTTCGAATTCTAACAATTTTAGAAGAAAGAAGAAAATTATTTCAAAATTTCTCAAAAGAAAAAAAAAACTGGGTCATCAAAAACATTTTTTTTCCAAAAGAAAGAATAAAGAAACTTTCAAAATCAAAAAGAAATCCAATTTTTTTATCAGGATTTAGAGAAGTAGATAAATTAAATGAAACTAAAAAAGAAAAAGATTCGATAACCAATAACAATAATCGGACGATTCATAAATTGTCCACCCCAATTCGATCTATGCCTTGGACAAATTATTCACTGATAAAAAAAAAAATGAAAGATCTTTATGCTAGAAGAAAGATAATCATAAATCAAATAGAAAACATTACAAAAGAAAAGGAAAACAAAATTATAACTTCGGAAGTAAATATTAGTCCTAACAAAATAAGTTATAATGCTAAAAAATTAAAATCATCAAAAAATATTTCGCACATATTAAAAAGAAGAAATGCCCGATTAGCACGTAAATTCCACTTTTTTATAAAAATTTTGATTGAAAAGATATACATAGATATCTTTTTAGGTATCATTAATATTCCAAGGATCAATGCACAACTTTTTCTTGAATCAACAAAAAAAATTATTACTAAATACATTTACAATAATGAAAAAAATCACAAAAAAATTGATAAAACAAATCAAAATAAAATTCACTTTATTTCGATTATAAAAAAGTCAAGAAATACCGCTGTTATTAATAATAATTCACAGATTTTTTGTGACATATCTTCCTTATCACAAGCATATGTATTTTACAAATTATCACAAATCCCAATTCTTAACTTATATAAGTTAAGATCTATCTTTCAATACCATGGTCTTTTTCTTAAGAATGAAATAAAGGATTATTTTAAAGCCCAAGGGCTATTTAATTCTGAATTCAAATTAAAAGATAAAAATTTTCGAAATTCTGTAATGAATCAATGGAAAAACTGGTTAAGAAGTCATTATCAATATAAATACGATTTATCTCAGATTAGATGGTCTAGATTAATACCACAAAAATGGCGAAATAGAATATATCAACACCATACGGTTCAAAATAAAAAATTAAGCGAATGGAATTTATATGAAAAAGACCAATTAATTCATTATGAAAAAAAAAATGATTTTGAGGCAGACTCATTACCAAATCAAAAAGATAATTTTAAAAAACACTATAGATATAATTTTTTATCATATAAATCTATTAATTATGAAAATAAGAAGGACTTTTTTATTTACGGATCACCATTCCAAGTAACTAATAAAGAAGAGATTCCTTATAATTCCAACACAAATAAAAGCAAATTATTTGACATGTTAGAAGGTATTCCTATCAATAATTACCTAGCGGAAGATGATCTTATCGAGATAGAGAAAAGCCCGGATAGAAAATATTTTGATTGGAAAATTCTCAATTTTTGTCTTAGAAATAAGGTCGATATTGAGTCCTGGATCGATACCGGAAGTAAAGATAAAAAAAATACTAAAACTACAACTAATAAGTATCAAATAATTGATAAAATTGATAAGAAAAATATTTCTTTTCTTACAATTCACCAAGATCAAGAAGTCAATTCATCCAATCAAAAAAATCCCTTTTTTGATTGGATGGGAATGAATGAAGAAATACAAAATCGTCTCATATCCAATTTCAATTTTGAACTTTGGTTCTTTCGAAAATTTGTGATACTTTACAACACATATAAGATAAAACCATGGACAATACCCATTGAATTTCTTCTTTTAAATTTTCATAGAAATGAAAATGTTAGTAAAAATAATAAAATCAACGGGAAGAAAAATGGCGACCTTTTTCTATCTATATCATCGAATGAAAAAAAAATTATTGAATTAGAGAATCCCAATTATGAAGAAAAAGAATCCGACGACCAAATGGACTTTGGATCAGTTTTCGCAAATCAAGAAAAAGATATTGAAGAAGATTATATGGGATTAGATATGAAAAAACATAGAAATAAAAAGCAAAACAAAAGTCATACCGAAGTAGAGCTTCATTTCTTCCTAAAACGGTATTTATGTTTTCAATTAAGATGGAATGGTTCTTTAAATCAAAAAGTAATCAATAATATCAAAGTATATTGTCTCCTGCTTAGACTGATAAATCCGCGAGAAATTATTATATCTTCTATTCAAAGGCAAGAAATAAGTCTGAATATTCTGATGGTTCAGAAGGATTTAACTCTTACAGAATTGATGAAAAAGGGAATATTGATTATCGAACCTGTTCGTCTGTCGGTAAAAAATGATGGACAATTTATTTTGTATCAAACGGTAGGTATCTTATTAGTTCATAAGAACAAACAAGAAATTAATCAAAAATATAGAGAAAATTTCTATGTTGATAAAAAGAATTTTACCGAATCTATTGAAAGACATCACAATCTAATTGGAAATAGAGACAAAAATGATTATGATTTACTTGTTCCAGAAAATATTTTATCCCCTAAACGTCGTAGAGAATTAAGAATTCTAATTTCTTTCAATTTAAAAAATAAAAACGATATTCATATAGATACAGAAATTTTCAATGGTAATAACATAAAAAATATTAGTCCCGTTGTGGATAAAAGCAAACAGTTTGATAGAGAAAAAAATAAACTAATTAAATTAAAATTTTTTCTTTGGCCCAATTTTAGATTAGAAGATTTAGCTTGTATGAATCGCTATTGGTTCGATACTAATAATGCCAGTCGGTTCAGTATGGTAAGGATATATATATATCCGCGGTTGAAATTTTGGTAAGGGTGAATTTTTCATATATATCTCATAACATATCTGATCCAGTATATGATATATGAAAACAAGGAGATAAACGCATCATTCTTTTCCACTCCATATTCCATTCTGGTACATGAAATTCAATCATGTATCAATTAGATCTAGAAATGAATCAATGGAATTTTTTTACTTTTAATTTTAGGTAGAATTTTTTTCTTTTTTGTAAGCGAAGAAATAGACTTAGACTGCCCTTAAAAATTTAAAAATTAGATTGATTAATGATAAATTTTATTTGACAAAATTTTGAATTACTAACAAAGTCAAGATTTTTGTGTATACCAAATGAAAATGAACTGACGTTATTATTTATTAATATTATTACTGATCAATAAAAAATATCTTAAACTTAAAACTTAAAAAAAAGGGGGGAGGGGTTATGGTAAAAAATTCATTCATTTCCGTTAGTTCACAAGAAGAAAAAGACGAAAACAAGGGATCTGTTGAATTTCAAATAGTAAGTTTCACTAATAAGATACGAAGACTTACTTCACATTTGGAATTGCATAGAAAAGATTATTTATCTCAGAGAGGTTTGCGGAAAATTTTAGGAAAACGTCAACGACTGTTGTCTTATTTAGAAAAGAAAAATAGAGTACGTTATAAAGAATTAATTAGTCGGTTGGATATGCGGAAGTCAAAAACTCGTTAATTCGAAGAGTTTTGTTGAATTATTTGATTTATTAGATCCTGAGATGAACTTCTTTTTGTTTTCAGTAATTCGTGGAATGGATCGAGGAAACCCCTATGAATGTACCAGCTACACGAAAAGACCTTATGATAGTCAATATGGGTCCCCACCACCCATCAATGCATGGTGTTCTTCGACTCGTCGTTACTCTAGACGGTGAGGATGTTATTGACTGTGAACCAATATTAGGTTATTTACACAGAGGAATGGAAAAAATTGCGGAAAATCGAACAATTATACAATATTTGCCCTATGTAACACGATGGGATTATTTGGCTACTATGTTCACAGAAGCAATAACAGTAAACGGTCCCGAACTGTTAGGAAATATTCAAGTGCCTAAAAGAGCTGGCTATATCAGAGTAATTATGTTGGAATTAAGTCGTATAGCTTCTCATTTGTTATGGCTTGGCCCTTTTATGGCAGATATTGGCGCACAGACTCCTTTCTTCTATATTTTTAGAGAGAGAGAGTTAATATATGATTTATTCGAAGCTGCCACCGGTATGAGAATGATGCATAATTATTTTCGTATCGGGGGGGTAGCGGCTGATCTACCTCATGGTTGGATAGATAAATGTTTGGATTTTTGCGATTATTTTTTAACAGGAGTTGCTGAATATCAAAAACTTATTACGCGAAATCCTATTTTTTTAGAACGAGTTGAAGGAGTAGGTATTGTTGGTACAGAGGAAGCAATAAATTGGGGTTTATCGGGACCAATGCTACGAGCTTCCGGAGTACAATGGGATCTTCGTAAAGTTGATCATTATGAGTGTTACGACGAATTTGATTGGGAAGTCCAGTGGCAAAAAGAAGGAGATTCATTAGCTCGTTATTTAGTCCGAATTGGTGAAATGCTGGAATCTATAAAAATTATTCAACAGGCTCTGGAAGGAATTCCAGGGGGGCCCTATGAGAATTTAGAAACCCGACGTTTTGATAGAGAAAAGAATCCGGAATGGAACGATTTCGAATATCGATTCATTAGTAAAAAAACTTCTCCTACTTTTGAATTACCGAAACAAGAACTTTATGTGAGAGTTGAAGCCCCAAAAGGAGAATTGGGAATTTTTCTGATAGGGGATCGGGGCGGTTTTCCTTGGAGATGGAAAATTCGCCCGCCGGGTTTTATCAATTTGCAAATTCTTCCTGAATTAGTTAAAAGAATGAAATTGGCCGATATTATGACAATACTAGGTAGTATAGATATCATTATGGGAGAAGTTGATCGTTGAAATGATAATTGATACAACAGAAGTACAAGCTATCAATTCTTTTTCTAGGTTAGAATCCTTAAACGAGGCCTATGGAATTATATGGGTGTTTGTCCCTATTTTGACTCTTGTATTGGGAATCACGCTAGGAATACTAGTAATTGTATGGTTAGAAAGAGAAATATCTGCAGGGATACAACAACGTATTGGGCCTGAATATGCGGGTCCTTTAGGAGTTCTTCAAGCTCTAGCGGATGGGACAAAACTACTTTTCAAAGAGAATCTTTTTCCATCTAGGGGGGATACTCGTTTATTCAGTATTGGACCATCCATAGCAGTCATATCAACTCTATTAAGCTATTCAGTAATTCCTTTTGGGTATCACTTTGTTTTAACTGATCTAAATATTGGTGTTTTTTTATGGATTGCCATTTCAAGTATTGCTCCCATTGGACTTCTTATGTCAGGATATGGATCAAATAATAAATATTCCTTTTTAGGTGGTCTACGAGCTGCTGCTCAATCGATTAGTTATGAAATACCATTAACTCTTTGTGTGTTATCCATATCTCTACGTGTGATTCGTTGAAACGTAAACTTTTCGCTATTCCTTTCTTTTTAGGAAGAAGGTGAAATGAATTGACTAGATATCTTCATTCTTTATTCATCATTTTGGTTGATGAACTAAATTGGATAGTTATATGAGTGAAAGAAAACAACTTCGAAATTTGCAGTCAAAAAATTGAGACTCATTTCCTATGTACAAGAGTAAAACAGAAATAAACATAAGAATAAGAAAAGAAGACTGTTTGCCCCAAGATTGGTTGATTAGTCATCCTGGCTTGAAGCGGGCTTAAAAGATCAACTTTATTGAGTTTTCACTATCATTTATAGGTATTCTCTATAGGTATTACCATAATGCTAACAGGTGATTGAGCAAAAATGAGTGGATGGTTAGGAACACCAAGATACACAAAGGATTCGTAATAGAGCTTAAAAAAAAAAAAAAAAAATGATCGAAAAAGATATTTCGACAAAAAGTATATTAATTGGGGCTTTAAGTTGGTAGAAATGATTAGGCAGTACTCCCCATGATTCCGATCCAGAGTATGCTCCTACCCACCGATTAAAGAAATGGCTATCCGGAACGAAATAATCCTTTCCTTTTTTTAATCCCCTTTTTCGTTTTTTCAGAAAGAAGAATAGGAATGAAAAAAACAAAAAGAATCAAATTACAATAGAAAAATCAATCTTTTTTTATTCTTTTTTCCTATATCGATATTCATAGAGATAGAATTCGTGTCATAATTCGGAATATCTTATCTAATTTTCGTAATCGAAAACGATAGGTTGAAATATTTATTAGTATTTTGACAAGGAATTTTACAAAGAGTATTTTATTCAAGGATTTAAGTTATTACTCAAGAAAGAAAAATTGAAATTATTAAAGGATGAGATCAATTCCGACGTACTTTTTTATTTTTAGTATTATAACAGATAGAATTTCATTGCTCGAATTTGGGAACGCCGATAGGTTTGATTTTATTTTGATCTGATCTATTCTACAAATATATCAAAATAAATAATACAATCTGGTCCTTAAATTTATTTATGGCCTTTGAGGAGCCGTATGAGGTGAGAATCTCACGTACGGTTCTGTAATAGCGATGGGAACAGTGATGTTATCACCGACTATGATTATCTAACAGTTCAAGTACAGTTGATATAGTTGAGGCACAATCAAAATCTGGTTTTTTGGGGTGGAATTTGTGGCGTCAACCTATAGGATTTATCATTTTTTTTATTTCTTCTCTAGCAGAATGTGAGAGATTACCTTTTGATTTACCAGAAGCAGAAGAAGAATTAGTAGCAGGTTATCAAACTGAATATTCGGGTATCAAATTTGGTTTATTTTATATTGCTTCCTATCTAAACTTATTAGTTTCTTCATTATTTGTAACAGTTCTTTACTTGGGCGGTTGGAATATCTCTATCCCGTATATATTCGTTCCTGAGTTTTTTGAAATAAATAACATAAGTGGAGTCTTTGGAACAACAATTGGTATCTTTATTACATTGGTTAAAACTTATTTGTTCTTGTTCATTCCTATCACAACAAGATGGACTTTACCTAGACTAAGAATGGACCAACTTTTAAATCTTGGATGGAAATTTCTTTTACCTATTTCTCTCGCTAATCTATTATTAACAACCTCTTTCCAACTCCTTTCACTATAAAAGAATAATAAAATAATATTTTTCTATATTCATGAATTGTCTTCAAATCAAACAAGAGAAAAAAACAAACAAAAAATTATTCATAAAAATTCACGATATGTTTCCCATGGTAACTGGGTTCATGAATTATGGGCAACAAACCATACGAGCTGCAAGGTACATTGGTCAAAGTTTCATGATTACCTTATCCCATGCAAATCGTTTACCTGTAACTATTCAATATCCTTATGAAAAATTAATCACATCGGAGCGTTTCCGCGGTCGAATCCATTTTGAATTTGATAAATGCATTGCTTGTGAAGTATGTGTTCGTGTATGTCCTATAGATCTACCTGTTGTTGATTGGAAATTGGAAACTGACATTCGAAAGAAACGGTTACTAAATTACAGTATTGATTTCGGAATCTGTATATTTTGTGGCAACTGTGTTGAGTATTGTCCAACAAATTGTTTATCAATGACTGAAGAATATGAGCTCTCTACTTATGATCGTCACGAATTGAATTATAATCAAATTGCTTTGGGTCGTTTACCAATGTCAGTAGTTGACGATTATACAATTCGAACAATTTTGAATTCAACTAAAAAAAAAAAAATGGATAAACCCCTTTGATTGATTAAAAAGTACAATTATTAAACTAAAATTCTGTTTTGATCTAAAGGTATGGAACGGGGTTTCTTTCATTTTTCTTGGTCAATAACTACAAAAATTAGAAATTCCAACTATTGATTTGATTGATGAAAATTGCATCGTAACTTAATTTGGATTGACAATCTATTAATATATCTATAATTCTATACATAATTATTTCGAGAATGAAATTTAGAATGCCCTTTTCGAGAAAGAATGAAATGAAATTAGTACAATAGCTGTACATATAGTAATTATTTACAATTATTTACAACACCTCTTAGTCAATAGTCAATTAAGAGCCTATATCTATATATAATATATATAATATAAAATACAAAAAAAGTTTTTCCTGGTCAGGTCAATAAGGTCATGAAGAAACAATTCCATTTTTTTTATCTCTTATTTTACGTGCAATGGATTTGCCTGGACTAATACATGATTTGCTTTTAGTTTTTCTGGGATTAGGTCTTATATTAGGAGGTTTAGGAGTAGTATTATTTACCAACCCAATTTATTCTGCCTTTTCATTGGGATTCGTTCTTGTTTGTATATCTTTATTTTATATTTTAGCAAACTCTCATTTTGTAGCTGCTGCGCAGCTCCTTATTTATGTGGGAGCTATAAATGTTTTAATTCTATTTGCCGTAATGTTCATGAATGGTTCAGAATATTACAAAGATTTGAATCTTTGGACTGTTGGAAATGGGGTTACTTCCTTAGTTTGTACAAGCATTTTTGTTTCACTAATTACTATTATTCCAGATACGTCATGGTACGGGATTATTTGGACTACAAGAACAAATCAGATTATAGAACAAGATTTAATAAGTAATGGTCAACAAATTGGAATTCATTTATCAACAGATTTTTTTCTTCCATTTGAATTCATTTCAATAATTCTTTTAGTTGCTTTGATAGGTGCGATTGCTGTGGCTCGTCAGTAATAAATCTTTAGAATTAGTAATCGAAATCTAAATTAAAACTGTTTTCTATGTTATCACATCTATTTTCCTTCAATTCTATTTAATTTAATTAATTTAAAGATTATTTATGATTTAGGTATAAATTCTTTTATTTCTATTATCCATATATTTCTTTGTTCTGTACTTATGATATTCTTATTCTAGTCAATCCAATCCGTTGATGTTGAATTGTTGTTCATATTGAAATAAATCGAAATTGATAAGGAGTTCATCAATGATGCTCGAACATGTACTTGTTTTGAGTGCCTATTTATTTTCTATCGGTATCTATGGATTGATCACGAGTCGAAATATGGTTAGAGCCCTTATGTGTCTTGAACTTATACTGAATGCCGTTAATATTAATTTCGTAACATTTTCTGATTTTTTTGATAGTCGCCAATTAAAAGGAAATATTTTTTCAATTTTTGTTATAGCTATCGCAGCCGCTGAAGCAGCTATTGGGCCGGCTATTGTTTCGTCAATTTATCGTAACAGAAAATCCACTCGTATCAATCAATCGAATTTGTTGAATAAGTAGTATTAATCGTATAGAATATAATTTTCATATTCATTAATTCGAGTTGCCATGTATGATACGTAAGTTATCTGATCATGTTTGTGAAAATGAAAATATAAGAAATTAAAGTATCTTGGCTCTATCTCATGAGTTGATCCAGAATTGACTAGAAAACTTCTGGTAAATCATTGATTCGTCTGGTGTCTAAATATATGATGATTCATTTAGAAATTTACTAGATTGAAATTTTATGACGTTAAAAAAATTAGAAATTCAATGTCACATTCAGTAAAAATTTATGATACATGTATAGGGTGTACTCAATGTGTCCGAGCCTGCCCCACAGATGTATTAGAAATGATACCTTGGGATGGATGTAAATCCAAGCAAATTGCTTCCGCTCCAAGAACAGAAGATTGTGTCGGTTGTAAGAGATGTGAATCCGCCTGCCCAACAGATTTCTTGAGTATTCGAGTTTATTTATGGCATGAAACAACTCGAAGCATGGGTCTAGCTTATTGATATTTTCCAGAAAAACCCACTTGAATACATTTGATTTTTTGTTTACCGACAAAAACCCGTACTCGAAAAAAAAAATAATAAATATATATATATATTATGTTTTCTAGCACGGGTTTTTCTAGTCCAAGTGTATCTTGTCTTTACCACGAATTCTTTTCCTTGGTTAACAGTATTTGCAGTTTTACCGATATCCGCGGGTTTATTAATTTTCCTTTTCCCTCATAGAGGAAATAAGGTAATCAGATGGTATACTTTATGTATATGTATATTAGAACTCCTTTTAATGACTTATGCGTTCTATTATTTTTTCCAATTGGAGGACCCATTAATCCAATTAGCAGAAGATTATAAATGGATCCAATTTTTTGATTTTTACTGGAGACTGGGAATCGATGGATTTTCTTTAGGACCTATTTTACTGACAGGATTTATTACCACTTTAGCTACTTTAGGGGCTTGGCCGATTACTCGGGATTCCCGATTATTCCATTTTCTGATGTTAGCAATGTATAGTGGTCAAATAGGATTATTTTCGTCTCAAGATCTTTTACTTTTTTTTATCATGTGGGAGTTAGAATTAATTCCCGTCTATCTACTTCTATCCATGTGGGGGGGAAAGAAACGTCTGTATTCAGCTACAAAGTTTATTTTGTATACTGCGGGAGGTTCTGTTTTTTTATTAATGGGAGCTTTGGGTATCGCTTTATATGGTTCCAATGAACCAACATTCAATTTTGAAACATCAGCCAATCAATCATATCCTGTGGCGCTAGAAATATTTTTCTATATTGGATTTCTTATTGCTTTTGCTGTCAAATCGCCGATTATACCTTTACATACATGGTTACCAGACACTCATGGGGAAGCGCATTACAGTACTTGTATGCTTTTAGCCGGAATCTTATTAAAAATGGGGGCGTATGGGTTGATTCGAATCAATATGGAATTATTACCTCACGCTCATTCTATCTTTTCTCCCTGGTTAATAATAGTAGGCGTAATGCAAATAATCTATGCAGCTTCAACATCTCCTGGTCAACGAAATTTAAAAAAAAGAATAGCCTATTCTTCTGTATCTCATATGGGTTTCATAATTATAGGAATTTGCTCTATAAGTGATATGGGACTCAATGGAGCTATTTTACAAATTATATCACATGGATTTATTGGCGCTGCACTTTTTTTCTTGGCAGGAACAGGTTATGATAGAATACGTCGTGTTTATCTTGACGAAATGGGTGGAATGGCTACCCCAATGCCAAAAATATTCACGACCTTCAGTATCTTATCACTAGCTTCCCTTGCATTACCGGGCATGAGTGGTTTTTTTGCGGAATTGATAGTATTTTTTGGAATAATTACCGGCCAAAAATATCTTTTAATGTCCAAAATATTAATTACTGGTGTAATGGCAGTTGGAATGATATTAACTCCTATTTATTTATTATCTATGTTACGCCAGATGTTCTATGGATACAAACTGTTTAATGCCCCAAACTCTTATTTTTTTGATTCTGGACCGCGGGAGTTATTTGTTTCGATCTCTATCCTTCTGCCTGTAATAGGCATTGGGATTTATCCGGATTTCGTTTTCTCATTATCAGTTGACAGGGTCGAGGCTATTCTATCTAATTATTTTTATAGATAGTTTTTCTAAATAAAAAAAAAAAAGAAATCTTATGATTTTAAAAAATTGAAAATCCTTAGGTTATACAATGAAAAAACTTCTTTTTTCGTCTTTTCAATTTTAGTTCAAAAAAAAAAATGAATTGTAACCAAATTTCTTTGGCATTTGTGAGAACTTTTTGAATCAAGTAATATGATGATTCAAAAGGTTCTCAACGGCTTACCTGAAGTTTTTTGTATCTATGCTTTGCTGTTCTATAGAGTTGCATTTGTCAGACCCTTTCTTCAATTGTTAATTGTTAATGTAAATGAACCATAACTATGGAGTCCTATTCCTACTAAATTAACTCCAAAATAGCATATCCAAATTATAAGAAAACCCATAGAAGCGACAATTGCGGAATTTAAACCCTCCCAATTTTTATTTGTTCGAATATGAAAATAAATTGCGAATATGGTCCATGTAATAAATGCCCAAGTTTCCTTCGGGTCCCAATTCCAATATGATCCCCAAGCTTCATTAGCCCAGACTGCTCCCGAAAGAATACCTATAGTTAAAAAAATAAACCCTATACTTATAATTCGATAACTCCAGTCATCTAATTGTTGAATCAATTGAAACCTGTAATAATTCCTAAACGAAATATTTCTTAAAACATTCTTTTGTTCCGTCATATATTGTATCTCATTAAAGTAAAATGAATCATTTAATAAATTATTGCTTTCATCACCAATTCTTATGATTTTTCGAAATGTGATTATTAGAAATGCTACTGATAATAATGATCCACACAAAAGAGCTGCATAGCCCAATATCATCATACTTACGTGCATCATTAACCACTGGGATTGGAGAGCGGGCACTAAGATTTCGGATTGATGCATGCCGGTTAAAAGACCCGAAGTGGCAAACCCTTGAGTAAAAAAAGTACTTGGCGCGGTTATTGCGCTTAAAGAATTTTTATGTTTTTTAAAATACGGAACCATATAAATAACAGAAAACGCCCATGAAAGAAAGATTAATGATTCATATAAATCACTTAATGGTAAATGTCCCAAAAAAATCCAACGAGTAACTAATAATCCTGTTATACAGAAAAAGGCAGTTTTCATGCCCTTTTCTGACGAATTATATAGTTCTACAAAATCATCGACTAATAAGGTTATCAAATGAATTGTAATGACAATTGACACGAATGAAAAAGATATATGAGTTAATATATGTTCTAAAGTCAAAAATATCATAAAATTTTTTAAATTAAAAATTTAAAATTAAGGGGTTCCTCTATTATATAGAATAGAAATCAGCAAGTGAATTCATTATAGGATTTATTGTATCCTTTTGAAAATTACAGGATGTTATGCCGCTACTCGGACTCGAACCGAGATGCTCTAGCACTGCTTCCTAAGAGCAGCGTGTCTACCGATTTCACCATAGCGGCTTGCTCAAAATCATAATAATCTATTTTTATTTAATCGTCGAGCTTGAAGGAGTTAATTCAATGCAATATTTTTTACGAAACATTAAAATTCATGAAGAAAAATTCATTTAAGAATGCAAAAAATCGAATTTTTTTTATGAATTACAATTTGAATATTACATTCAAGAGATGTAGGGAAATATTTTATTGGTTAGGTTTTTAGTGTGGAGATAGTTTGGGTTAGGATTTAGAAACCTAATTAGGTATTGATCTGGGCATATCATATAACAAAAAATTTCGAGTTCTGCTCTGTACTTTAAAAAAAAAATCGTGTTTAATTAAATTTAATACATACCTTGATCCAGTTTCCAACCCAAGTATTAAATAAAGTAGATGACACATTTTTTCTAAATTTTCTAAATAAAACCGGAAGGGTGCTTTTATTAATATTAATTGGATTGAAAGTAACAAAAAGTCTATTCTATATAGTGATTTAGAATAATATTAGTCAATTATTTTAACTTTCTCCTTTTTAATTAAAGGTTTTATATCTGCTCGACTCTTTTTTTTATATTCAAATAGTATATTTATATTCAAATAGTATAAATAAAAAAAAAATATATTGAAATTGAAAGAAATAGTATAAATATAAAAAAGATAAAACTTAAAACTTATGAATATTTATTATTGTGATTGTGATAAACGGTTCGATGGGGAAAATAATAAATAATAATCCCCATCCTGAAAATGATAAAATATCCTAACAATAACTTAACAATAAAAAGTAAAAAGAAGGATGAAATTTTGTGTCTTCTCTTTTTTGCAAACAAAAAAGTACCATTTTTAGAATTCAGTAGACAAAAGAATTCTTTATTCTACATATGATAAAAGCAAAAGGAGGTTCATTTAATATTGATTTGATTAGTTCAAAACATTAAAAAAAAAAATGAAGGGAAATCTTTATATATATCTTCTTTACTTTATATTATTCTATTATATATCTTCTTTATTTTATCTTTATATATTTATATATCTTTCTATATATATCTATATATATTATATTATATAATATATATATTCGATATTAGATATTAGATTAAATATTTAGATATATTAGATTAGATTTTTTATATTCTATCTTTCATATTCGAAATTTCTATTGTAAATTAGAAAATTAGAAACATTTAGAAATTATAAAAAATAAACGAAATTAGACCTTTTCTTTATCATATCAAGTAAAATTAGATTATTCCAACCTTTGATTTTTGATTTATCGCACAAAAAAACTTTTTGAATTACCTGTGGAAAGAGATTTCGCTAACGAAAACGCTTTTAATACTGCCCAATATCCCTTTCTTTTCCAAATATTTTTTCGAATACGCTTTTTTGATATAGAAGTACGCTTTTTTGGAACTGCCATTCAAAAATAAAGAAGTTATTTATTGTTATAGTTGGATGTGAAAGACATTTATTGTTAAAAGTAAAAAAAAAAAAAAAACGTTCTTTACTATTCTATTCATTATCTATATATTTAGTCTGAAAATTATACTCTTTTCACCTATCCGCCTATTTTATTTATATTTCTGTCTTTTTTCGTTATATTACATGTATAAAATATAAAAATACATTAATAAAGTTTAAGAACCTAAAATAAATTTTATTTATCCTAAAAATGTTATTTATTCTAATAGAAATATAATATAAATATAATAAATAAAAAAAAATTGAGTTTTCCTTATGTAAAAGAAAAGTGTCAAATAGGATATGACAGTTTTTCGACAAACATAATGAAAGTTAATAAATCCATTCCAAAATGTACTAGTTAATGATTCTGAGTAAAACAACAAAAATAAATAATTATTTATTTTATTCATTTATTTTATTGAATCCAGTAAAGATTCGGTAAAATCATCTTTTTTTTTATTCCTATCACTATCAATTTTTAAAATACTACTTTTGTTAGAATTCTTTTTATCTTTTCTCTATGTATATAAAACCTTGTAATTTGTAATTAAAAATAAGTAATTAATTGAATAATAATTCTAATTCATTTTTTTTAGTTAGAATAAGTTTAGTTAGAATAAGTATTTTTTTTTTTTTCACTAGTATTTTTATTTGATCAATTCTAACTTTTTGATTTAAATATGTGAAGTATTTTGGAAAAATTCAGAATAGTTAAATAATTAAGAATCCAAAATTCAATTTAAGTTTTACATATTTTTTTTTTCATTTATTTTATTTATTTTATTGACTGACTTATTTAAAAAGATATAAGAGCCGATGAATCAAAAACAAGAAATAATTAATTAGTAATTAAAAAAGTTTTTTATGGAACATATATATCAATATTCATGGATCATACCTTTCGTTACATTCCCAGCCCCTATGTTAATAGGAGCGGGACTCCTCCTTTTTCCGGCGGCAACAAAAAAACTTCGTCGTATGTGGGCTTTTCCAAGTGTTTTATTGTTAAGTATAGTTATGATTTTTTCAATCGATCTGTCTATTCAGCAAATAAATAGCAGTTTTATTTATCAATATATATGGTCGTGGACCATCAATAATGATTTTTCTTTAGAGTTCGGATACTTGATTGACCCACTGACTTCTATTTTGTTAGTATTAATTACTACAGTTGGAATTATGGTTCTTTTTTATAGTGATAATTATATGTCTTATGATCAAGGCTATTTGAGATTTTTTGCTTATATGAGTTTTTTCAATACTTCAATGTTGGGATTAGTTACTAGTTCTAATTTGATACAAATTTATATTTTTTGGGAATTAGTTGGAATGTGTTCTTATCTTTTAATAGGTTTTTGGTTCACACGACCCATTGCATCGAATGCTTGTCAAAAGGCATTTGTAACTAATCGTGTAGGGGATTTTGGTTTATTATTAGGAATTTTAGGTCTTTATTGGATAACGGGCAGTTTCGAATTTCGGGATTTATTCAAAATATTCAATAACTTGATTTATAATAATCAAGTTAATTTTGTATTTGTTACTTTGTGTGCCTTTCTATTATTTTCTGGCGCAATTGCTAAATCGGCGCAATTTCCTCTTCATGTATGGTTGCCAGATGCTATGGAAGGGCCTACTCCTATTTCGGCTCTGATACATGCTGCTACTATGGTAGCAGCGGGAATTTTTCTTGTAGCTCGACTTTTTCCTCTTTTCGTAGTCATACCTTACATAATGAATCTAATAGCTTTGATAGGCATAGTAACAGTCTTTTTAGGAGCTACTTTAGCTCTTGCTCAAAAAGATATTAAGAGAAGTTTAGCTTATTCTACAATGTCTCAATTGGGTTATACGATGTTAGCTCTAGGTATGGGGTCTTATCGAGGCGCTTTATTTCATTTGATTACTCATGCCTATTCGAAAGCATTGTTGTTTTTAGGATCTGGATCCATTATTCATTCAATGGAAACTATTGTTGGTTATTCTCCAGATAAGAGTCAAAATATGGTTCTTATGGGTGGTTTAACAAAACATATTCCAATTACAAAAATTTCTTTTTTATTAGGAACACTTTCTCTTTGTGGTATTCCACCCTTCGCCTGTTTTTGGTCCAAAGATGAAATTCTTAATGATAGTTGGTTGTATTCACCTATTTTCGCAATAATAGCTTCTTTCACTGCTGGATTAACTGCATTTTATATGTTTCGGGTTTATTTACTTACTTTTGAAGGACATTTAAATGTTCATTTTCAAAATTACAGTGGGGAAAAAAACAGTTCATTTTATTCAATATCTTTATGGGGTAAACAAGGATCAAAAACGCTTAACAAAAATTTTTGTTTATTAGCTTTACTAACAATGAATAATAATGAAACAATGAATAATAATGAAAGGGCTTCTTTTTTTTGGAAGAACACATATCAAATTGATGGTAATGGAAGAAATATGACGCGGCCCTTTATTACTGTTAATAATTTTAATACTAAAAGGATTTTTTCCTACCCCTATGAATCGGACAATACTATGTTATTTCCTATGCTTGTCTTGGTACTATTTACTTTGTTTATTGGAGCCATAGGAATTCCTTTCAATCAATTCAATCAAGAAAAAATAAATTTGGATATATTGTCAAAACTCTTAACTCCGTCTTTAAACCTTTTGCATCAAAATGAAAAAAATTCTGTGGATTGGTATGAATTTGTAACAAATGCAATTTTTTCAGTCAGTATAGCTTTTTTCGGAATATTTATAGCGTCCTCTTTCTATAAGCCTGCTTATTCATCCTTACAAAATTTGAATTTCTTTAATTCCTTCGCTAAAAAAGGTCCGAGGAGAATTCTTTGGGACAAAATAATAAATGGAATATATAATTGGTCTTCTAATCGAGGTTACATAGATTCTTTTTATGTAATATCTTTTATTGGGGGTATAAGAAAATTAGCTGAATTAATTCATTTTTTTGATAAACGAATAATTGATGGAATTATCAATGGAGTCGGTGTTACCAGTTTTTTTGTAGGAGAAGGTATAAAATCTGTAGGAAGCGGTCGCATCTCTTCTTATCTCTTATTGTATTTATTTTATGCGTTAATCTTTTTATTAATTTACTATTATTTTTCTTTTCAATTTTTCAATTTAAAATAAATTTTTATTTTAAATTCGTAAAGTGGTCTATTTTTATAGCATGTCTCTTTATCTTTAAAGTGAAAATAGAATTCATCCTTTGTTTTTTCCTTTCCATTCACTTGGATCTCTTCCGTTTCGTCGATTTTGTCCGGATCCTCCTTTTCTTCCGAAAA
>CANXYI010569590.1:0-13711 GCA_948208565.1 Hura crepitans
TTGATCGTATGTCAAGGTATATTGCTATTCTGGTTAAGAGTGCTTAACACTATATCCTGTGTCCTCCTTAACATTCTCCTATAACCTGCACATCAATCATAAAGCTATGTTATTAGACTAGCATAAAGAAGTTGAATGTACTTACCTTTCTAGAATTATTCTAGATATAGTTGAATACATACTTAAGTACATAGTGCAATTGAGCTTGGATCATACTTACAAGTCTTCAAAATTCCTTATAGGTAATTTCCAAAGTGTGGTACTAATATTGCCATTTCAATTGCCTATCATAACTTTTTAAGCATGCTTACGACAAATAGATATTAATCATAAGCATAAAAGTGCCTTATTCTTACTTAATATCACGTATTTTTTAACCTATCATGCATTTCTCATGTATGCATAACACGCATACCTTTATCTATTGTTACTAGTTAACCATCACTTCCCATTAGAAGAACTTCGTATGAATAATTATGCTTCAATGTTATGTGTGTATCTATATCATACTATTATTCAAGAATTACATAGCTTTAGTCCTAGTAACTTATGTCTATTCCATGTCCTGGCATATCTCCTAATTTTTTATGTGTCTATATTTTACTCTAATTCATAAATCTTATGACTGTAACTCTAATGGTTTATGCTTGCATCATGTCATAACATGTTTCCTACTTTTTGTTTAACATTATTTCTATTTGATATTAATGTTTCTCAAATTTAGCACAATTTACATAAATAGAGCCTTTGATAACTTACTCCCAGAATGACCCTGAGGAATGATAAATGGGGCTTGAAAACTATAAGCTAAAAATTTATGACATGGATAGGCTTACCTATTACCCTGCCACCTCTGTACTATAAGCTAAAGAGAATCTATAAGCTGAAAGTATATGTGGCCTCGACCACTATCAACTATAAATAACTCATATGGCATTGGTGTCGAGTTGTCAACTATTGCAGATCTACATAAAAATCCCTCTCTAGCATGCCAAAGCTACCCTAACCTAGATTCTATAAGGTTTACCATAGGCTCTAAGTCTTTTGTTGTTTTTTAATCCTTGGAATTTTAACTATATTAAAAATATGCATAGTGTTTTACATATAGTGTTTTCATCCTATTATGTTATTAGGTTACTTTCACTTGATTCATTATGTCCTAGCATGAGAGATTCATATCTGATGACATTTCCTTAATCTTATAGGACTATAATTTACCTATTACCACTAGAATGGCTCTATTCATGCATTATTAGCTAACAATAAACATTATATTAATATATACCTGGTATGACTAATGCCTTCAAAGGCTATGCATAATAAAACAATGCATTACAAGCTAATACGAAGCATGAACTCTATGTAATTGATACAAACATACTACTCATGAATGAATACTTAAATGTGTGGACATAATTAATGTATTGCCTAGGATAGGCATTAAACGAGTCCATAAATATAATTGTTAACGAAAAAAGGTCTACTAGGATTAGCTATAAATAAATAGCTTTCTATAGTTAATTAAGCTGATGAGATTAGTAGATTGGGAAGCGTATAGCTTTATGTAGTGTAGAAGAGTAAATTATTGTTAACAAAAGATTCACAATTTAAACACATTGATTGCTTCCATATTGAGAGCATAGATTTAAATGGAATCCATTTAGATCTTTTTTGTGCTTAAGGCATAACATATCATTTTAAGTCTTCTTCCATTCCCTTAGTAAAAATTCAAAATTATGTCATTAATTCATGTTTATACCCTATAACAACCCCATGCATAATAGTATCAATAGGCTTCTTATAGTGCAACATGCTTACATGATATAAAGGCTATAACTAGTTTAAAAGTTAAGAAATTTAAACATACTAAGATAAGCATATCAATTCTATTATACACCTTTTTTGCTTAATTGCACATCTAGATATAAAGAAGCTATCTTTGATTATCTTTTGTTTTATTTCCTATCCCAGTCTTTTGATAACATTACTTGTATCAAAACCAGTTTGATCGATTTATTAGGAAAACTAAAGGTTAGATCAAACTTTAGAGTATTAAAGAGTTAAAATCTATACCCATGCATCACTTCCTTATTCTATATTATCCTTAGGCTTTATTATGTTATTATCTAAATTAACATATACTGATATAATGCTTTTACATTGAGAGTTTTCATATGTTATCCTAAACAAATTGAGTTTACACATTTAATCCACATGTTTGATTTATGGTTTTAATATGCAATCACCATACAATGCTGATACATGGTGTCTCATCCTTTTGCAACATGTCCAAGCATAAGTGACTCATGTTAATCCTAACTTTGCTACTAAGCAAAGGAGATACTCATGTAAGCTAGCTTACATTTTAGGCCTAGGGTCTCACCCATTTGATATTAAACTTCACCCTTAATAGTCTTGGCTATATATATATGTATAATGTTTTGGAATTCTAAGACTTCTTTAAATCCCTTTCAAATTAGTTAGTAACACATAGTTAACCTTCTATATATGACTTTGGTTAACAATTGTATACACAATGCAATTATTCATACAAGATGTTCAATCCATATATAATGTCTAGGAATTTACTACTACCTAGGCATAGTTATATTTTTAATATTTATTGACACATGCAAATATAACTTATAGAATTTGAAATAATACGTGTAAATTAGCTCATACAAGATAACTTGCACATGTTGCTAAAAATATAAACTTTATACAATAACTTGTAGTACTTACCTCTTGATTGAGCATAAAAGAGACACCTTCCATTAAAAACCATCATTTGGTTAGTAAAATTTAATGGTAGGAGTAACTATTAAATTAAATCCCCCTACTTCTACTGAGCGTCCTCTAGATAGTACGTAAAACATTATTTACTCACTAGAGCTTAGTACTATAAGTCATATGATTAATTCCACTTGTGGTCTATTTTTATTTTAAGCATTCCTCTCTATATATATGCATGATTACAGTTAAGTATCCCTTTACATCAATACCTATAAGATAAAGTCTCATTCAGAATGAGAATATATCTTAAGCTTAAGCTAAAACACAACCACCAATTAAATAATTTAACTAAGAAAAAGAGTGGGATAGGTAAAGTGCATACCTCAATCACTAATATCTCTATGTAATAACCACACCATGCATTTAAAAGGGTTCAATCTCCTCTTTAGCTCTACTTATAAGTAAATTTCTTCAGTTATTACTCTTTCATACACATTCACATACATATATGCATACATACATACATACATACATACATACATACATAAATATATACAAACATACATATATATATATAAAATAATTATGACTCACACTTAGCTAACCCACTAATTTCCAGCACTTACATCCCCTTTTACATATGCTTAAAATCTGTTCATATACATTCTACCTTCCATACATAAAAAAAGCACTTAAAATCCTAATTATTACTTATTTTTCTCAACTGTAGTGTTTCTACTGCAATTAACACCTCTATTGTTAACTCTGTACCCTTGATTTACCCCATTTCTCCTGACACTTAACTGGTACAATTGTTATTTCTAACTTGCTAGTACACCAATTAAAGTTTAAGCATGATTTCATTTACTCAATATTTTTTCCTAGCTGAAGACACGATATCAATGGAATTTCTACAAATTTTGCTGCAACACTATTCATTTAACCTAATTCCTCCCTTTTAGGCCCTTACTAAACTATGATAGCCTTGGGGGCCTATTTTCAATCCTAAGACTCACTTTCAACCCTGTTGTCACACCCGTACTAGTAGAATAATAGTAGCTTCAGCAACCATTGCTTCTGCACTACTACCTTTCCTAGTGGTGACTAATTCAGCTTGCTATCTCTCACCCTATGAAATCCCCTTCATGAAATAAAATTTAGTTAATTTTGACTCAATTTCTAATGAGGAACTAAGTTATCCTACCTAAATTTGATGGCTCATAATAGAAAATTCCCCTTTTGCAAATGAAATTCACTGTGTAGAATTTCAGTAGCAGCACACCCTCAATTCATATGATTTAGCTCAATCTTTTCGTAACTAGCTTAACATCTCAACATGTTTTTAAATCAGCAACTTGTCACTTTCATTTAGCCTTTCATTTGATTCTTCTCTAATTCCATGTTCTCACCAAGTTAGCCTTTATGCCCTCCCCCTTCCTATCTTCTTCTGTGGTTATCTTCTTTTTAATCTCTTATTGCTTTAGTTTCTTCCCTTTTCCTTCTTAATCCTTTGATTGAAAAATGATTCTATGCTGCATTTTAGTTATCTAACTAAAGAGAGGTGCTTTTAACATAATTGTGGTTAAGGAGGAAAAAGAAAAGTGATGGTGTAGGGGGAAATAGCTTTGGGTTATAAGCAGAAAATAAAAGGTAGCCCCTTCTCTTTCTTCTTTTGTTTTTTTTCCTTTTTTTATATCATTATTATTCTTTTTTACCCTAAAACCCCATATATGAAATTTTTGATGGAATTTTGCTAACATTAATCTACTATTTTCCTTATAATCTTTATCGGCTTATTATATGTGTATGTGTGTGTATATTATTAATCCTTAATACATTTCTAACTCGCATCCATACATATCTCATTTACATAATTAAACCTTAGTTCCTTTTTACCTCAATAAATTAAATCATCTCATGTAACCATATAATTATTCCCCCATTTCAAAAATTCAAAAACCTAAGTTAGCATATAAAAATGCCAATTTGCATTCATGGGTGACTTCAGGTGTTACAATTCTCCCCTCTAGAAAAGAATTTCATCTACAAAATTCTTAAAGTCCTACTACTTTATCATAGCCTTCCTATGACTTCTATAACAACACCCATGAAGGGACTTCATTTCTCATTTAGTATGCTAGTTCCTTAAGGTTGAGTCAAGGCTTTCGTCTATGTATTTCTACTATTGGTCTATCTAGATTAATTAATTTAGTATATTTTTTCCACTTTATTCTCTTTTAGAATCTCTTTGGAAAGGAATACCTCATAGAAGCCCAAACTTTGGAATGTTTAACTTATCACCTTAGTGTTATTGATTCATGGGGTTCTAAAAACATCACCATATACCCTTTTACCCACCATACAAAAGTCACAACCAAAAACCCACCATCAAAGTATATGAGTGTAGGTATAATAGCATGTTTGGCTTTCTAACACTTATCCTCAGGCTATGGTGTCATTTTGATGAACTGAACATGACCTAACAAACATTAAATATCTATTAAATAAAGAAAAATATATACACAAGCAAAACCAACTAGGTAGTAGTACAAACATAAGGCAATATCTCATATTGTAAACATCAAAACTATGATAGAAATCCTTAGGCTTTATGAAAGCTTAAAAAGAACATATTTACTAGTTGTTTTCCTTAGTTATGGGAGTTTACTGAGTATCCGAGGATATCTGTTCTTATATATACAAACAGTCTTACAACTACTCTCAACATCTAGATTACAATCAAAGTGATCCCCCATCAGTAGTTGGCTTACAATATAAGAATACTACTTAAATTCCTATTAATGTTTAGGGTTAACTCAGAGGTCCTTATATATTACCATAGAAACAAACATTCTAAATAATCACACTATCTTATTTTTATATAATCTTTTTAGCTCATCTGAACAATGGTCATTCCTAATGATATGTCTAAAAATTCTCAATGATATACTCATTTAGAATAGTTATTTAGGTATATTAGGTTTCTTTACCATAAACTAAAAATGTCTTAGCCTCAAATGAAACTAGAAACTATTTTATCTCTATCCTCTTGTACCATAATCCTCTTTATAAGAATGATTCTTAAAATATTTATATATATTAAAATAATTAAAAGTTACCTTATATTCATGAGCTAACACATCTAAATCTTATCACTACATACATTCATGTTCCCGTGCTTAACTTTCATATGATCCTTTTACCATATGTTTATGCTTTTACATAAAATTAATTCTTGAAGCATATGTGTATATATTTTAATATAGTTAAAATTTATCTTAAAGTCAAGGGCTAACATATTTAAGAACTTATTCCATAACTTTATATTCTAATAAAAAAATGAAAGGTTTAAAGCAACACCAAATAAAATTACTTACTTGTTATTTTCCTTAGTTATGGGAGCTTGCTAAGTAATTGAGGAAATTGCTCCTTGTATCACTAAACAGTCCCACTTGAATCATTTTATGTAACCTGAATCAGGCATATATACATACATACATACATACATACATGCATGCATACATAAATACATATAGGTAATATATGCATGCTTCTTAACATGTAATTCAAAATCCTAGGACCATTGACCCGCTCTAATACCACTATTGTAATACTCCCCTCTTAAACACAACAGGGTATCTAATTAGGAGTGCTACTACATGAGCCTACACATAACTTGAGAGGTTGGTCTCCTTTTAATTAGATTAAATGATAGGTTTAGCTAAATTTAGTTACCAATTTCATAAGCATATAGGTCTTGTTTTGCAAATAGATAGCTTAACATTAAATTTTGATAATGACTATCTGGAGGCCAAACAAAAATTTTCACCTATATAAAGACACTTTGACACTCTATACAGTACTCTAACAACCATTTAATGATCATAATAACATCATGCATGCAGCACATACATGTTATCAATGTAATATTGAGTTTGATACTCCTTATGATGACTTAAGAACATAACTAATCCATCTAAACTAAGTGGAATAGTTCCCAAGGTGGGCAAGACACTCCTGTAACTTGAGTTTTGCAACACATCCAAAAGTTATATAGATAAGAGTTGTATTCCCTGACATAGACTATGTATACAAGTAAAAAATTTGAGATATACCACTTCTAACACACATACATATATATGTTACATTATTCTATATGATATTACTTGCCTTTTGTATGTCAAGGCATATTACTATTTTAGGTAAGACTACTTAGCACTTTATACTATGTCCTCCTCAGTGTTCTCTTATAACCAACATGTTAATTAAAAAGCTATGTTAATGGCCTAGTTTGAAAGAGACTAATATACTTACCTTTCTAGAATTATTTTGGATATAATTGAATACATGCTTGAAAAAGTGCATAGTGCAATTGATGTTGAATCATACTTACAAGTCTTAAGAACTCCTGACGAGTAATTTTGAAAGTGTGCTACAGTTATTGCCATTTCAATTTCCTATCATGATTTGTTAAGCATGCTTATGACAAATACATATTAATCACAAGCATATAAAGGTCATATTCCTGCTTAATATCATATATCTTTTAACATATCATGCATATCTTATGTATAGATAACACTCATACCTTTATCTATTATTATTAGTCAACCATTACTTCCCACTACAAAAACTTCGTATGAATAATTATGCTTCAATGTTATGTGTGTATCTATATCATACTATTATTTGTGAATTATGTAGTTGTAGCCCTCATAACTTATTTATATTCCATGCCATTGCATATCTCCTGATTCATTACATGTTTACGTCATACTATAACTCATAAATCTTATGACTATAACTCTAATGGTTTATGCATGCATCATGTCATAACATATTTCTCGCTTCTTATTTAACTTTTTTTCTATATGATATTAATGTTTCTCAAATTTAGCACAATTTACATAAGTAGAGCCTTTGGTAACTCACTTCCAAAATGACCCAATAAAAAGGTAAATAGGGCTAAAAAACTATAAGCTGAAAATTGGTGACAAGGATAGGCTCGCCCACTGCCCTACCACCTCTGTACTATAAATTAAAGAGAATCTATAAGCTAAAAGTATATATGGCCTCGACCACTATCAACTATAAATAGCTCATATGGCATTAGTGTTAAGTTGTCAACTATTACATATCTACATAAAAATCCCTCTCTAGCATGCCAAAGGTACCCTAACCTAGATTCTATAAGGTTTACCATAGGCTCTAAGTCTTTTTTTTTAATCCCTAGAATTTTAATTGTAATAAAAATACACATAGTGTTTTTATCTTATTATTTTATTAGGTTACTTTCACTTGATTCATTATGTCTTAGCATGAGAGATTCATATCTGAAGACATTTCTTTAATCTTGTTGGGCTGAGATTTACCTATTACCACTAGAATTGATCTACTCATGTATTATTAGCTGACAATAAACATTATATAAATATATACTTGGTATGACTAATGCCTTCAAAGCCTATGCATAATAAAACAATGCACTACAAGCTGATACACAACTGATTTGTTGTATAAACTGTGTCTAATTGATACAAACATACTACTCATGCATGTATACTTAAAGGTGTGGACATAATTAATGTATTACCCAAGATATGCATTGAACGAGTCCACAAATATAATTGTTATAAAAAAATCAGTCCACTAGCATTAGCTATAATTAAATAGCTTTCTATAGTTAATAAAGTCAGTGGGATTAATAGATTAGGAAGTGTGTACCTTCTTTTTGTGTAGAAGAGTAAATTCTAGTTGACAATAGATTTACAATTCAAACACCTTGGTTGCTTCCATATAAAGAGTGTAGATGTAAATGGAATCCATTTAGTTCCTTTTTGTGCTTAAGGCATAACATAACAATTCAAGTCTTCTTCCATTCCTTCAGCAAAAATTTAAGATTATGTCCTTAATTCATATGTATACCCCATAATAGCCCTATATATAATGGTATCAATAAGTTCCTTATAGTGCAACATGCTTACATGATATAAAGGCTATAACTAGTTTAAAAGTTAAGAAATTTAAACATACTAAGATATACATGTCAATTTTATTATACATGCCTATTGCTTAATTGCACATCTAGATATAAAAAAGCTATCTTTGATTATCTTTCATTCTATTTCTTATCTCGGTCTTTTGTTAAGATTACTTGCGTCATAACCAATTTGGCCGATTTGTTAAGAAAACTAAAGGTTAGGTCAAACTTTAAAGAGTATTAAAGAGTTGAAATCTACACCTACATATCACTTCCTTGTTCTAGATTATGCTTGGGCTTTATTCTTTTATTATCTAAATTAACATATAAAGATATAATGCTTTTACATTCAGAGTACACATTTAATCTGCTTGTTTGATTTATGGTCTTAATATACAATCACCATATGACACTCATGCAAGGTGTCTCATCCTTTTGCAATATGTCTAGGCATATGTCACTTGTGTCAGTCCTAACTATGCTACTAAGCAAAAGAGATGTACATGTAAGTTAGCATACATTTTAGGCCTAGGCTCTTACCAATTTGATATTAAACTTCACTCTTAATAGTCTTGGCTATATATGCATGTATAATGTTTTAGCATTCTAGGAACTCTTTAAGTCCCTTTCAAATTAACTAAAAGCACATAGTCAACTTTTTATATATGACTTAGGTTTACAATTATATACATGACACAATTATTCATACAAGATGGTCAATCCATCTATAATGTTTAGGCATTTACTACTACTTAGGCATAGTTGTATTTTTAATATTTATTGATGCATAGGAATAACTCATAGATTTTGAACTAATACACAAAAATTAGCTCATACAAGATAACATGCCATGTTGCTAAAAATATAAACTTTATGGACCAACTTGTAGTACTTACCTCTCAAATAAGCATAAAAAAGACACCTTTGAATGAAACCATCATTTGGTTAGTAAAATTTAATGGTAGTAGTAACTATTGAATTAAAGCCCCCTACTTTTATTGAACATCCTCTACATAGTACCTAAAACATTATTTACTCACTAGAGATTAGTATTATAAGTCATATGACTAACACCACTTATGGTCTATTTTATTCTAAGCATTCCCCTCTACATATGTAAATAATTACAATTAAGTGTCCCTTTACATTAATACCCACAAGCTAAAGTCTCATTCACAATGAGAATATATCTTAAGCTTAAGCTAAAACATAGCCACCAATTAAATAATTTAACTAGGAAAGAGAGTGGGAAGTGTAAAGTGCTTAACTCAATCACTGATATTATAATACCGAGAATCTTGATTTCATGAATAGTATCTTTTGAGGCATGAATAGTATTTTTTGAGTATTTGAGACACTGCAAGGTGATCAAGGGGGAGTACTAGTCCTAAAACTTTGACGGGCAAAATAATGATGAAAAAAAAATAATTAACACTTTTAACAGAACCAATAAATTATTTCATGTTGTGATATAATGAATAGTAATCTTAGTTTGTATCGTTCTAGGAAATGCTCAGGATGTGCCCTGATGGAACTAAAAATAGCATACCCAGAAGGTTTAAATAGTTCAATGGTGAAGGAATTAGAATTTTTTGAGATCGACTAATATTTATTTAGAATTTATTAATTACACAAGTGAATAGTTAACCTAGTTCCCTTTGGAATTTTGACTCGAGATTTATGGGTCCCTTAATTGAGACTTTTGGGAATTTTTGTCATTGAAAGAATGCATTTTAGAGGCTTTAAACATTAAATTTGATTTTTTGAAGCTTAAAACTTAAACATGATTAATTTGAATCATCGAATTGCCATGTGGCATGATCTAGGCCATCTAACCTCTTAATATATAAAGATGAGACCTCACATATGCCAAGTGTGTGAAGCCTTTATCTTCCTCCTCCCTCCCCTCACTTGGCTGACACCATTAGCATACACATACACCCACTTTTTCCTCATTCCACCCTAAATTTAAGTGGTTTCTTCAGTCTAAACCCTCTATCTTGGCCTTTACAATCTCCTAAATAGGGAAATACTTATAGAAATATAAGGAGTTACTTGTTTGGAGAGATTTTGTCACTTGGTGAATAGTGACAGTTTTAAGAGTAAGTAATTTTCTTTAAGGTTTCAAATTTTATTTAGGTAGTATTAGGTGTGCAGATGATGGATATATGATTAGTTTTCAATTTAGAGATATGTAAGATTTTCTGTGATTTTTCAAAACTAAAAACCTATTATGTTTGTAGAAAAAGTGAAGGATTTGTTAGAGGAAGGAAAAGACAAGCATTAAAGTATGGAATTAGAGTGCATTGGAGTCCACTATAAGTGAATTTAATGTAATATATATCGTATATTGATTAGGGTAACCTATGTGTGCGTAAATGTGTGTATGGAATTAGTATATTAAATAAATGTGTATGTGTTTGTAAAAGGTAAATATGTATGTGTGGTATGGTGGTCATAATAAGTATGAATAATTAAGGAGGAGATGAAAATATAATGTGTATATGTGTGATGTAAGTATGGCCAAAAGGTGTGTTAAGAGTGAATGTGTGTGCATATGTGATTGGAATGTAAGTGTAATGTAAATGAGATAGTAATTAAGTAAAAAGCATGATTGTGATGTGAAACTGATGAAAAACTAGGTATACATGCACTTTTATGTATTGGTTATATAGTGTATGGAATGGTCACAAGATGTGTGTTGATAATGCTAAATGTATTTGAAGTAAATACAAATTTAGAAGTGTGTAGTCTTTAATAATGAAGTAATAAGCAATGAATAAATAGGATGTGTATGTAATGTGTAAATGACATCATAGTAAGATATGAAAACCATATGATGACTACTTAATTTAATCATTGGTTATAAGACACAAAGGTGTAATAACATGAATAGCCATTTGTTATAAGATAAGATAATGAGTGTAACCATGTAAGGATGGTAAGAGGGATAATAAGACATTGTGTCCTAAGATGTTGAAAATAATGGTTGAATAACATGGATATGTAACTAAATGAGAGATGGCATTGATGGTAAAATAAGCAAGGATAGAATGAAACTAATTGAGCTAAATAAGCAATATGAATGAAAACTAGAGTTAGCCTATATTAGCTAAACCACCTACTCGATCGATTGATCGATCAACTAAGGAGTTAGCAGCTGTTAGTGGCTTCGGTCTATATGGATCATCATTTGTTTGTATGGTATGGTAGGTGTAGCTGTTAAGGTTTTGAATGTGAATGCTACACAATTTGGGTATTGGGAGGTCCATATGGGCTTATCCCTACTACTTGTATTGTTTTGGATATTGGGAAGTCCACATGAGCTGATCCTTGCTATCTACTGATGTTAGGATATTACGAGGTCTATAAGGGCTGATCCCTATTATCCCTTTTGTTATCAGATCCAGTAGCACTAATCCCTACCAATCTGGTATTAGGAGGTTCTAGTGAACTGATCCCCACTATTGGGTGGATATAGGTAAGTGTAACTACCAAGGTCCATAATGTGGGCACTACAAAGGTATGGATCCCACTATCTAGTGTTAAAAGAGTTGTCTTTCGAGCATAGGCCTAAATAAAATAAAAATGCAAAATAATATAATATGGAAATTGGAGTTTTATGTCATAATAGGAATGAATAATAACTAGATAATAAGATTAAATGGACTTAATCATAATGTATCACAAGGCACAACCAATTGAACATTATGTTATGTGACCAACCTAGGTATATAACTAGTAATTAATGATGAGAACTATAGATAAGGTGAACATGTATGGCTGGAAGAATTGTATAATGCATGTTGCATGTGTGTGTGATACAATTCATATTATATTAAATTCACCACTGAGTGTATACTCATTGTTTCGGTTTCCCAATGCATAGGTAGTGGATAGAGACCTGCTATTTAGCCTTGATGTGTAGTGTAGTAGTTATCCTCCTTTTTAGGTATATTTTTGGTTTCTTTTGTAGTTAATTTTGTATAGAGGCACTCATGTATATAATGGGTATGGGTTTAGTTATATATCATTACCATATTATGGATTGTAAATATAAATACAGGTTATGCTATAAACATAATTAGTAATGTATAACTTATACGCTACATTCAAGATCTTGAAATTATGATGGTTGTGTGATAATAGTGAATTGATGATGTGGAGGACCAGAAGGGTTCAAGATGTTAGGAGGACCACATGTGTAAAAATAACAATGGCATCATTAAAACACATTTATACACATCTTTAAATATATCACAATTAGTTCGGCTATACTCAAACTCTAATTATCAAGATATTCTAACATACTCTCATAGTTATGATTATTAGGCCAATAACATAGTTACCACTGATTAAATTACATAATATCCCAATTTTCTCAACATTACCATGTAACTTATAATTACCTTTCTTCTTATAACATTAAAATGTAAATCACACTTATTAACATTAGTTCTCATGATAAACTAATTTAGCCAACCATATAATGCATTTGGCCAAGCACATACCTAGCACTATAGGATTTGGCCTACACTAATGTTGTATATATAAATCATTATTTCATAAATTTACTTCATTCAAATATGCTTTTATCATAATTTAACCACCAACTTAATTACACATCATTTCTCATAAATAGATGCACACAAAAGCATTCAATTCACACTTTAACACACACTTTCTTAAACTTAAGCATAATATATTGGTTACTCTTACTTAGTAATTCTCAAAGCAACTTTAAGCCTCTATTTGGATCAAGGTAGTGTGAGGTAAAGGAAGAGAAAGTAAATATATGTTATCAGATTTTTGTTGTTTGGTTGAATATCTTAACAGAGTAAAAGAAGGTATAAGAGGAGAAAAAGGATTTCCTTATTTATTCTTTAACCCCTAAAAAATTTCCCTCTAAAATGGTGGGAAAGTGAGGGAAATAATAAGTGATTACAGCTGAATGTGTAAAATACCTTTTATACCCCTCTGATATAAATATTAATGCTG
>CANXYI010569601.1:0-10844 GCA_948208565.1 Hura crepitans
TTGGTTAAAATAAATTATGAGAATGACATATGTCCTAAGAATGAATATGGTTATGATGTGAATGTTTATCTAAGTATACTTATAATGACATGCTTTAATCTTCAATCATAAAAACTTTAATCATATGGTTATGTAATTATAAAGTAAGGCTTAAACTCAGTATGATTATGATGTAAATGTTTATGATGGATATAATGTATGGAAGATCTTTTCTAAGATACATCACATGTTGGCTGAATCCATTAAAGCAAGATAATGAGATATGATATGTGATGTATGTTCGTTTATAATGTTATATGAGATGACATTGGCTAAAAGTGGATTATGAAATTGATGTAAGCAAAAAGATGAGTATGACAACATATTGTACATGTATACATGCCTATGTATAAGATTAAATGTTATATGGCATAACATATATATTTGGTCTTGGCTGAATGCCGTAATAAAGGTAATATAGGTGCTTAAAGCATTCATAAGTTTGATATATAATATGCAAAGTATGAATGGAATTCAAGGTGGTTGTAAATTAATGTGTTTGTGATATCGATGATGCATGAAATATAATGGTCATAGAGTAAAATGATAGAAGAATTTTAGTTACCCCTTTGGTCATTCATTGGCCAAATAACATATAAAACTTACACAAATCACTTTATGCATGTGAAACTTAACAAATAATGGTGACGGTCCATATGGTTAGATAACATAGTTTTAATAGGTTGGCTAGTTAACTAAGGATTGGTAATAGCTACTAGGGTACTTTAATACCTCTCTATGCAGGTGTAGCTACCAATATGGTCTGCTAGGCTACTGCATATATATGATGCGAGTGTAGCTTCTGATAAGGTCTACTGGGCTGCTAAACATATATCATACGGGTGTAGTCACTAGTAAGGTTTAATTGGGCCATTGCATATATACATA
Source organism: Hura crepitans (assembly GCA_948208565.1). Lineage (NCBI taxonomy): Eukaryota > Viridiplantae > Streptophyta > Magnoliopsida > Malpighiales > Euphorbiaceae > Hura > Hura crepitans. The sequence continues at coordinate 928 of CANXYI010569601.1, forward strand.
TATACATACATACATACATATATACACATATACATACATATACATACATACATATATGTGTGTGTGTGTGTGTGTGTGTGTGCGTGTGTGTGTGTGTGTGCGCGTGTGTGCTGTGTATGTGTGTGTGTGTGTGTATATGTGTATGTGTATTTATATGTATATGTATATGTATATGTATTTATATATATATGTATATAGGTGTAGCCACCATAATGTCCAATAGGTTCACTGCACATATATCATGTAAGTGCAGACATCGTGAAGTCCACTTGGGCAACTTCACATTTCATAAAGTCTTTATGGCTGATCTCTAATTATCCAATTTCAAGGTCTTGTCTACTAGTTATATGCAAAAGAGAAAGTTAGTGGGCTAAACTGATAAATAAGTAGCAACCACTTAAGATTAATTACAAAATTAAATTGTTCTTTATGTATGCATTTTATGGCATGATATTGCCTGTGAAATGATATTGAGTGTCGTGTTTGAGTTATTATACTATAAATGCATTTTATGTTAGTATTTCATTATAACAAAAATTTGCATGTATACATATGTAACGTATTTTATTTGATACACCACTAAACTGCAAAACTTAGTGTATCATTTATTTGTGATGCATAAGTTTTGTAAGTCATAAAGATATGAGGGATCTATAGTTTAGAGAGGAACATGGATTTCAAAGACAAGTCGCTAGTATTTGTAAGCTTTATGTAATTGGTGTATCATACTAGATTAAGATGTATATATAGGCATTCATATGTATTCTGTTAAAGGCTATAGGCTGAAATTATATCAAAGATGTTTGTAAACTCTCATGTATAGGAAGTATGTATATATGTATGTACGTATATGTGTGTGTGTGTGTGTGTGTGTGTGTATCTATATATATACATGGTTTCTTGATTTTGATTTATGATGTTTGTTTAGATAATGTATATATTGTTGCCATGTTTGAGTTGTATTTGATGTTAGATATATGTCATGGATGATTAAGAGGATCAAGATGATTTGAGATAAGATGTTGAATTGTATACATAAAAGTGTTTTATTGCAGGTTACTATTTGGGTTAGTATCGCTGTACACCTATTATACTATTGGATTTTCAATAGAATGACCCTAATAGTAATCCTTTAATATGGTTTTCAATAAATCACATTTTTAAAATGGTTTTACTTGTTAATCAAGTTTTCAATAAAGGTTTTAAGTTAAAATTGTTTTAAATAGGTTTAGATATCAGTTGTGTGCCATCTCTCACTCAAATTCGATGATTAGGTTAGGTGAGGGGTGTTACTTGTGACATGCTTAAATGGATGATTGACATGTAAAATGAGATTAAATGGAGAATGTGCCCATGTACTCTTAGACTTTGTATAGCATTTGGATAAGTTGGCATGCTTACTAGGGCCTTAGTAGTACTATAATTCTATTGAATTGGACTTTGATCAGGCAATTGGTAGGTGTGACCATATAAGACTAGTGGTCATTTCACAATTGTAAATATGTATAGGTACAGTCGCATAAGATCAATGATCACTGTTCATATCTATATTATGGGTATAACCATTGAGTCTATGTGTAGGACACTATACAACTATTATAGGCATGAATATGTAAGATCGGCTATCACTATGTATATATATGTGTTTATAGGTATGGCTATGTAAGTCCATTGGTCATTGTACAAGCCCGTTATAAAGTCTAATAGGTCTAGGCTACATTGTGTAGTTAAATGAATTAAATGTTATGATTGAATGATAAGTGCCATTGAGTAATAAATGAACTAAATAAGATTGTTAAATGATAAGTGGCATTAATCATGTAATAATGACATGTAAATTGAATATGATGGTAACCATGAACTGACTGATATAATGATATATGTAAATGATTGAATTTCATGTGTATATGTTATTATCATGAGTTTGGCAACCTATAAAAGGTAAGCATGGTAAGTTTATGCATTATTATGAAAATAATTGTTTTTCTTATCATAGGACATGAATATAAGGCCTTATGATGTGTGAATTGTGGATATATGCTTTTGAATGTGATTCTTGTGTGTTTAATGGTAACCATGATTGCTTTATATACCACTAAACAAGTTTTACTTCACATGTTGATTTTCCACAAGTAGGTAGACGTTCTTGCTTCAACAAGAGAAACATGAGCAAAAGGAGTTCCATAGCAAAGTTTTGATCATATCATCATAGTTTTCAATAATCAATTCTTTCATATGTTCATTTGTTAAAAGGATTTGCACAGACATTTGTTTTTCATGTTTATATAGATGTTTTGGAGTTGTAATAATGCTTTAGCTGATTTAATCTCATAAGACAAGGCTTTATACATCGTTACTTTATTACATGTTTTCATTAAATGATTTGTCTAGCTTGATGTGAATGTTGTGCAAATGTGTATGTGTAAGTGATTGCTATACAAGTGATATATGTACATGAGTGTTTCTAGTGCCATAGGTATATAATATGGCATTCCATCTGTTGGTGTCTTTCAATTTCCTATTAAGGTGGTTTAGGACATTAGCAAAAAAGGCATCATAATTTGTTGTATCGGAGCCTAGTTCGACTGGTTTAAGATAGGTTTTTGTTTATGTAACTTGATTTCATTATGCATGTGATTGTAAATGTGTGAACTGATATGCATAAGTATTACATTACAAGCATAGCTATGAACCCTTATACAAAGTGCTCTCTATTGACATAGTGATTCATGTCTCATAGCTCCCATCAAGTAATTAATGAGGAGGTTGAGGGTTACACACCTATGAGTGTTGGTAACACTGGATAGTTTACTGCATCTGAGTCTCTTTATCAAGCTTAAGGTTAACAAGTGATGATACTTAAGCTTATCGAGCTTTTAAGGCAAGCTACTACAATTATGCCATAGCCACAACCTCTAGTACCTCCACTAGAACCTATGAGGATGAATGTTGTTGAGAGGCTAAAAAGATGAAAGCTGAAGAGGTTAAGGGCTTGAAAGAAAAGGATTTTGGTTATAGAAGACAACCAAGATTATGGAATAAATAAGATATACTGATGAGGAATGCTTAATGTATGCTAGGTCACTCCTACAAGAAGAGACCTATAATTGGTGGAAGACACTTATTAGAGGAAAACCTATTGAAGCCATTACGTGGTAATTTGTTTAAGTAGAGTTTAAGAAAAGGTATATCATTGAGACTTATAAAGAAGTGAGAAGTAAAGAGTTTATGTATCTCAAGAAAAGCCAAATGTCAATTTTCTAGTATGAGAAAGAGTTTTTCAGGTTGATTAAGTAAGATAAGTATATGTTCACTACTGAAATAGCTAGATATAAGCAATTTTAAGATGGTTTGAACCATAGTACCATATCTAGTGTGGCACTTAGCTAAATCAAAGATTTCTCTCAGCTAGTGTCTATTGTTATGGAGTTTAAAGATATCAATACACAAGATCAAAATAGGAGGAATAAGGGATATAACAAGAAAGGGCAAAGAGAACGTAGTGTTTCCTCTGCCTTAGGAAAGAAGCAGAAAAGCTTGCAAGCATAGGGTTCTACTTTGAAGAATAAGAGTGACAATAAGGGAAACTATGGAGTTGCATCAATGGCTAGGGCTCTAACTTTTACTCCTAGAGGTGCTATAGCTCATCTATATGTGCATTGTGCTAAGATGCATGGTGGTGTATATTCAAAGTTATCTATAACATCCCAAAAGTTTTCACATTTATGAATAGTATTTCTAGAGATGAATAGTATTTCTCAAAACTTGAGTCACACTAATTAGATCAATAGGAAGTATTAATTAAAAAAGAATTTTAGAGTCAATCTAAAGTCATTTAAATGGTCAAAAATGCAAAATAAGATTTTCTAGCAATATCTTATGAATAGTGTTATAGGAAAAGCTGAACTATAAAATAATTCAATTTTTTCTCAAAATAATTTGAGATCAATGTGACTTAATACTTAAAAAATTCCAAATAGTTTGTTGGCATCGGAATAAGATTTTTTAAATATTAAGAAGTATTTTTACTAAATTGGGCTAAGTCATTTAATTATGTTTTTATCAGGTTTTTAAGCTATTTGAATGTGAGTTTTTGTAAGTTTAAAGATAATATTTTAAAAGTTTATTTAGGTTTTAAGAGGTTTTAAATGAGGTTAAAATGGTGAAAAATGTATTTTAAAAGGGTTTTTAAAGTAGGAAATTTTGATGACCATTGATCTTAGGCCAATTTAATTATGGCCATTCTTTCCAACACAAATAAAATGGTGAATTAGTGGTCAAACTTGCTATTCCCATTAGCCAACTCCTTCCTCTTCTTCTTCTTTGTGTTGATGCCACCCTAAGATGCCAAATCCACCATTTTTCTTCCTCTACCAAATTAACCCCATTTAATTGCCATTAAATCATAAGTTAACATAGATTAAAAGAGTTTATGGTGTTGGAAGCTTTGGGTAAAGCTTTATCAAGAGAAATTAAGTTTTCAAGGTATGGATAAATAGTAACCTATTTTTGATTTAGGTGTTTATTTTGGGTTTGATATTTTTCCTACACTCTACAGGTGCCCAACAACATGTTTATATGGTCATTTTTACTTTTAGAGCTATATTAGATTTATTACGAATTTTCTAAAACTAACTTGTAATTATGTATGTAGAGAAAGAGAGATAGGGTGGCTTGAATGGAAAGGAGAAAGCATATGTAACAACCCTTTTTTGTTTCCTAAGGGAACTAAACAATGGATGCTACTTCTAGCAGGCCACCTATCCTGATATTTCCCTAACCTTTATTCATTTAATATTTGTACCTATATTCTATTTTTGAACCTATTCAAGTTATTTGCTTATTTAGACCCTTTACCTTATGATATTGTCTACAGTTAATCATTAAAACCATTTAACCAAACAAAAATCCAATTTACAAAAATTTGGGCAGCATAACAACTACCCTGATGAAAAATCAAAATTTTTAACCTTCTAAAAACACTTCAGAAGTCATCATAATAATTTTACCTAACTCCTGGACCCTTATGGTCCTCCAAACATCTAGTCTATCACAGTCACACATTCAACACAAGGTCTCTAACACACAACATTCAGACAATATACATAGCCACATAATATAGCTAATCAAACATACAATCACCAGTTCATGCTAGTCATACAGTGATCAAAACACATGTCTATTATTTACAACCACTAAGTCTATTTCCCAACTATATATGAGGGCTAGTTTTATTAAACCATTAAAAGCATAGAAATTATACCCTGTAAGCTGAGCTACTACACTGCACTTATTGAGGCTGAACTATAAACTATAATGACCTAAAAATCCCAACACTCATGAATAGTACTTCCAGGGATGAATAGTTCTTCCCAAAACCTGAGTCACACTAAATGTACCCACGAGAATTATTAATTACAAGAGAATTTTGGGAAAAGCTTGAAGCTAATCTGAAGTCATTTAGATGGTTAAAAACACTAATTAAGATTTTACGGCAGTGTCATGTTAATAGTGCCGTAGGCAAAGCTAAACTGTAAAAAAAATTAAAAGTTGCTCAAAATAATCCAAAAATATTACAACATAATACTCAAATATTCTGAATAGTCTAATGGCTTTACAATCAGAACTTTTTGAATTTGGGAACTATTTTTACTCAATTTTTGGGAAAAAATATATTAACTTTTTTGGGTTGTTGTCAGAATTTGGGCACGAGATTTTGAGAGGATTTAGGGCTTGAATTTATGGAAATTTGGGGATAGGAAAGGTGGAAAACCAATTTCTCTATTGGTTATAATAATTTTTGAAGTAAAGAAAAATTAATTTTTCAAAAAGTATAAAAAGGGAATTTCTTCTCTCCTCTTGTATGTACACAAGTCACCATCCTCCTCCTCTATACTCCACTTTTTTGCCCACTTCTCTCCCTCTCACTTTCTTTGTGATTTCTCTCTCCTTTAAGGGACCCACAGTGTAAGGTTTACACCTAAAATGACAAGCATTTTGAGACAAGTCTGTGGACACTAAAATCATCTAGAACGATAGAGTATTTCAGGAGGAAAACCTAAAAGAAAATTGAGGCGAATAGTAACTTTCTCTCTCGCAGGTTTTCTTTTTTTTGCAAATTTTATTTTTCATGGGTTCCTAGGATGTTGTAGAGCATGTATCTAGGCTAGGAATATTTTTTCGACTTCTAAATTATTTTATATTATTTATTAAAGCTTGTACCCTTTTGTATTCATAGGTGAAATGACAACCTGAGCCTCCTGAGGCAAGGAGAAGGCATGAGCTGACTTCGAGGGTCCTATAAGACCTTAATCGGTGTGTGTAATCACTTTGGTTTGGCTTAATTAATCCATTTATGCATTATGTAAATTGTGTCATAAATGTAATAAATGGAAATAAATTCTTAAAAATTCCAATAAATGCTATAAAAATTATTTTGTGACTTGAGACATGATAATTGCATGATATGTGATGATTTGGTGTGATTACATGTGATGGAATTATATGTATATCGAGTTTAAGACATAAGTGCATTTTCTAAGTAAAAACTTGAAAAATGCCATATTTTATGCTTAGGTCTAGAACTATATGCGTATGGTATTTTTATGATTTGAAAGATGTATAATGGATGTTATGGCTATTAGAATGCCATGAATTTGCTTGATATACATATGTGCGGCATTATGTTTATTTGAACTATTAAGTGCACTAAGGTGTGTATGGATGTTCTTATCACTGTGGAAATGTCGTGTATGCATGAATGCAATATGATAATATGCTTAAATTGGATTTTTAACAAATAAAGGGTATGTATGCAAGATATATGGATGATGAGGCATGATATGATCAAATGAAGGCAAATATGGAAAATTGCCATGATATGAACATTTGTACTGATATATATATCTTTATGTGACATTATGATATGATGTCGTGATCGATGCCATTACACCTCAGGAAAAGAAACCTACAGGTGTAATGGATATCATTAGGCCTAAGTTGGCTAATTGTACTTCTATGGGCCATGCAAGGGTGCATTAAGGCCAATGGTGACTTTAATGAAACATAATGATATAAAATGTGAAATTAGTTAAATTGACCTATAATGACTTGTTTAATGATTCCTATATAGTTAGACAACCTAGTTTTGATAGGTTGACTTATCAATTAGGACTATAGTAGCTGCTAGCATACCTTCGAGTATGAAACCTATGGGTCATTGATTTATGTGCTGATAGGCATGAGAGCCTTCAGCCTAAGTTTACTTACTTACTTGGTATGAGAGCCTTCAAGCCTAAGTTTACTTACTTACTTGGTATGAGAGCCTTTGGGCCTAAGATTTACTTGCTATGTGTATAAGAACCTTCGGGCCTAAGATTACGTGCTGTGTATATGAGAGCCTTCGGGCTTAAGTTTACATACCTACTTGGTATGAGAGCCTTCGGGCTTAAGTTTTGTTATCAACATGGTATCAGAGCCTTTAGGCCAAAGTTACGAATCTTTAAATGTAGAGAGCCTTCAAGACTAAGTAATTTTGTTATCTAGTCTTGGTTAGTTGTCTTATGGATACAGGCATCGGTTAAATGATTAAAATGGCTTAAAATAGCATGAATAGAGTTTGTATGTTAAATGGCATTAATATGTGACCTATGGGCATAATATGATTAAATGACCTAAAATTAGTCTTGAGATGCTTAAATGTGTTTATTATCACTTGTAGGACTCTTTATGGTGATTTTACATGTATACATCTCAAATACTAATGTGGGCAGTTATGAGGTGCATAATGGCACTTATGACTAAAAAGTAGGTATGTCACTACTCGTTGTGATACATGGGTTTTGTATAGCATGTTTACCAGTTGTTGTGATATAATCTTTATCATGCCTTATGGTCTAAAAATAGTTATTATTTAATAAATTATGATTTTTGGCATAATTGATGCTTAAAGCTTATGACATTATGCAAGTAAAGCATTATGACAAAAATGGTGAATATTTTGTGTTAATATGATGCCTTAGTATTTATGCAATCAAATGCATTGTTTATGCTTGTAATATGCATATGGACATATAAAACACTATATATGCATGATTATGGTTCAAAACTAAAAACATTATGTATTATATATAAATCAGGGAAAAATGCATGTTGTGATTCTTTAAAACCCGAATTGGTTTGTGAACCTATATGACATGCTATAATTTGCCTTTTTACAAGTTAAAGTGATTACACCACTAAGCTAAAGCTTAGCGCATTGCTTGTTTGTGATGCAGAGGTAACGGGGCAGCAAATTAGAGCTAAAGCTTTTAAATAGGAGACATGAAGATAACCCCTACATGGGTAATTTTGTAATAATTTTGTAATAGTATCTATAGTTAGTGTGCTTTTATGATCCTAGAGGGATTGGGTCTGATTTGCATTTTGCAGTGGAGTTTTGTATTAAATATATTAACTGTTGATTTTATTTCCTATTTTTTTACATGCTATGTGTGATGATTGATAAGCTGTATGTGAGAATTTTGATTATAATAGCCTAAGGCTCATTGTGATTATGATGTGATTTGGAGGGTCAGGAGGACCCTTGTGAGATGGAGATGTATAGTTTGAATGTACAGAAGTGTTTTTAAACAAGTTCAAATTTGGGAAAGTGTCTTAATACAACTGTGATGCCATCGAATTTCTAACATGATGACCTCAATGTTTAGCTCAATTTGCATGCCTAAAAGGTTTTAATTGTTTTAGTGCATTTCTAAGATAAGAAATATTTTCTTATATAAAATTTTTAAATTTTAATTGATTTTGGATAACAGAACTGGATATCATTTTACGTGTGTATGTCCTCTGTTTAGGTCTAGTCTACAAATCAGATGGAGGGTGCCACACTAACAACATTTACAACCTATACATTAGAACACTGATACGCTAAGTATACACTCAGTGGTGGATTTAATGTAATAAGTACATGTCATGCATATGTTAATGTAATAGCCATGGTATGCAACCATAATATAAACACTTGAAGTTTATTACATAAAATATTATTATTTCATTTATCTATCTTATAATTTATTCATTAGAACCTTGCAATATAATCAATTTTCCAAAATTACACCCAATTACTATTAATTATAGTAAGTGTCATAAATTTATTGCTATAACTATAAGTCATGTTCATTTCTGCCATTTATGTATTCAAGCCCATCTTAGAGAGATTACTTTTTAAAACATTGGATAACGAGAACTAGATAGTGTAGTTGTCCATATTTTTAACCTCGATAGTTGTATATACCCTATTTGATATGTGACACCCCTATCAGATTCTTGAAGAAACTCGACAGGCGATGCACTTCTCGATAGGTCACCCATCCTAGGATTGCTCTAGAGATAAACTCCTTAACACTTATGGACTATTCTAGAACTTTATAGGATATTGCTTAGATGTCCATTCTAATCCTTACTCATAATCATAAATGGTCTGATAGACTAAAAAAAACCATTTTTAGACACTTCCTAGGTCACAAAAAATTAGGCAGCATAACGGCTACCCAAGTGACATACCAAAAAATTTTTACCTATTAAAATCACTTCTATAGACACACAATCCATAAACCTCTATTTGGACCCTTCTGGTCCCCTAGTCAACATCAGCACACATTAGACATATATTAAAATCATACATATAGGGCCTCAAGCCTATACTTATCAAACAACAAGCAATATAAACAAACATAACACTTGCTTATATACATGTCATCTATGTTTTATATATAGACATAGCGGCTCCTAGGCATGCTAACCCAAACCTATAAGGGTACTAGTAAAAAGAAAAATAATACTATATACCTTTTAGCACTTGTATTACTATACTACATGATTAAAGAAGCTGGCCCGCTTGTCCTTGCTTCCTACACACT